>WYDI02017281.1:0-86184 GCA_009867235.2 Psittacus erithacus
AGAGCAGAGCAGAGGGGCAGGATCACCTCCTTCGACCTGCTGGTCACGCTTCTTTTGATGCAGCCCAGGATACGGTTGCTTTCTGGGATGCGAGCGCAAACTGAAGCCGGCTCATGCTCATTTTCTCATCAGCCAACACGCCCAAGTCCTTCTCTGCAGTCCTTCTTCCTTATATCTCATCTCAGTCTCCCCTCTGGCAGGTTAAAGCCATTCCCCCTTTTGCTGTCCCTACAGGCCCTTGCAAGAAGTCCCTCTCTAACTTTCTTGTAGGCCCAGTTTAAGCACTGGAGCTGCTCTAAGGTCTCCCTGGAGCCTTCTCTTCTCCAGGCTGAACAAGCCCAGTTCTTTCAGCCTATATTTATAGGAGAGGTGCTCCAGCCCTTGGAGCATTTTCATGGCCTCCTCTGAACTCACACCAACCTCCAAAATACCCCCTTAAGCTCCATCAACCCTGATGACTTGCCTGTGAAGGGAGCTCAGGGTGACTTGTTTAGATGTGTGCACAAGTCACATGTTTCTACCACTGACTGCAATGCATGATCCAGCTACCCTACAAGAAACATGAAGATCACATACTCGTGCCTGATTCAGACCAAATTTGTATTGTCAATCAATCTAGCAGCACACAGCTCTCGCAGTGTCACTGCCTAGATATGTGCCTATATGTTGTGCTGATCTGGGATGCTTTTGAACACATGCTTGTTGAGTTGAACCAGAGCTGAAACAGCTTTTGGTAAAATCCTACCAAACCATGGAACCCACAGATGGGAAGCTTCTACCCCAGAAAAAAAATGACTGAAGAATCAAGAAAAAGATGCCCACATCACCCCTCTGTTCCACTGAGCTAGAAGAAAAATGAAGTTTCTACCTCTGTCTTAATCCTTCCCTGCTACCATGTGGGACTGCGATTGCATAGAACTAATTATTCCTTATTTTTCCTGCTGTAGTATTTAGGGAGCTCAGTTGGAGATTAGGGCTAGTGCCAGCTACTGTTCGCTGCCCCAAAGAGTTTACAGTGTGAGGAAGACAGTGCCAAGAAAACTAACTTGTTCCAGATGGGCCACAGAGGACTTGCCAGAAGTGAGCAAATGTCCATCATAGCTCCTGAGATGATTCAAAATGACCATCTACTAATGATTTTCTCCTCATCTAACACTGCCAATCACTTGAGCTAGTGCGTGACAACACACGAAGTTAAGAAAGCTGCTTAAGAATAATAATGGCAAAAGCAGGAGCAACAAGGAAGGATGAAGGAAGGTAGATACAGTAATCTCTATGGAAGATACAGTTTTGGGTTTTAACTAGGAAAGAATGAACTCTGATCAACTAGCTAGTAAAAAAAATCCAAACTACCATTGGTAAGAACTAAGAATTTTTTGTAATACAGCTAAAGCCAAACTTCAGGTTGTACAGATATAAATCAATGCAATATATTTTAAAGGATGGGTAGAACACCATGTTATCTTATGTTTCAAAACCCCACACAGACCAAAAATGTCTGCTATCTAAATGATAACTGATGAAGCCTCTTTTTCTGTTAAATACAGGCATAGAAAGGTAAGGTTAACCAAATTAGAAGTTGTGCTTCAAAATAAAGATCCTACTTAATTTAAAATGCATGGAAATATCTCAATATCCTTTAAATCTTCCAGTAAAAAGAATTTGCTTTTTGAAGTAGTATATCCCAGCAGAGACTTTGTGACATAAACCCAGGCTGCTGCATTGAATTGAAGTAAGGGCACAAAAAGGTGAATAACCACACACTACGCTACTTCCAAGATAAATCACCTAACCTGGACTTCAAGCTGCAAGAAAGAGAAATATGAAATCATATGACTTTTACCCTTTAAACAATTTATATTCATGCTGTGAAGCAGCATGGGCATGCTGAAAATGCTTGTGTATATCCCCTGCCTCCCAGGTAGCAGCAGAAACCAAACTGAAGCTATTCAGTCTGGAAACAAAAATAACTGCGATTTGCTGAGCATCAGGGTTAAGATGAAACTAACATTAGGAAAGCAGAGCGTGTTTGGGTTCTGTTTTTTTCCCCGGAGAAATCACATTCAGCTGAGCACCAGTAATGGAGTTTCTGCAGCAGAATGACTACAGACCAAATTTTCAAGACGTGAGAAGTATCACTGTCCTGCTGTAATACCTGATGCTCCTACTTGTTTCTTGACCATCCACTACTGACACTCCAAACCATATGCTAGTCCTCCATCCTTCCTCGCCCCCAGCTCAGCAGTGCAATAAATCATGTCACCACCTCCTTGCCAGTGTCAGTGTAAAGTCAGCCCAATTAGCTTAAACTGCTGACAAATATAGTTTGTGCTAAACTGGCCAACTCTGCACAAAAACAAATGCTCAAACCATCTCTCATGATGGGTGCTGGGAGGAAGGGAGCATCTTTCCTGCAGAGGGGCAGAAATAAGCAGTTGGGAAAAAGTAGCATCCCAATTCACCTCTTAACAAGTGAAATGATTGTGGCTCCATAAGGTTATAAGAATAATGGGCACATGTTTGATAGCACTGAGTTACATCAGCAGGAAATCTTTCTCAGCGTCTCAGCTTTCACTTACATAAAAAGAGGAACTCTGAATCTCTCTCATGTCACTCAAACATGAGATTCTTCGGTCTCTTAACCAGTAGTTTCTGCCAAACTCAGACCACAAACACAACTCTTGGTATGTTCATTCTTCCCTGAAGCATCAAATGCACAAACCTGCACTTTCTTCTTGTCCCCAAACCAGGTGTGGCTTTCTGAAATCTTTTTTCCATTACTGAATTAGTTATTACAGGGGATGAAAGGCCCTCTGACAGCATTAGATACACTGTCTGAAGAATTTTCTTCCATGAGCAGGGCTCTATGCCTTCAAGAAATATGACTAAGCATTTTCTCCATGATCCTGTATAGCACAAGTATCAATACTACATATCCCAAAGTGCAACATTTCTCACCCAAGAGCCGACATTTTCTTCATTTCACCTTTTTGGATGAAAAGGAGAACAAACAGCAGAAAACAACTCTATTTTTAACTTAGTTTGGACTTTGTTTACAGGAGAAATACTCAACAATGGAGCAAAAGCAGGGCCCGTAAGGTATGAGAAGGCTGCCTGCGCAGGCACAAGAGATATGACCTCCTGACTTCTTGCCCAGCTTGAGACTCAGTCAGAAGGTAAGAATACATCAGGCTGACACCTCCCTTTCCCCTCATTAGCCTGGAGGGTCAGGCCCTTCAGCACCCTAACACTGCCACTCTGATTGAAAAGCCCACATTGTCAGAGAGTCAAAGAAAGCCATTTCTTGATGACTTCTTTTAAAGTATTGATGACTATTTAAAGTATTCAGCTAAGAATACAGTTGGGCCCCATTAAAACTCAAGTTGATAGTGAATTCCATGATCATTAGGCTTTTGAAATGTTTTCTTCCCATGATGAGTAACTGAAGAATATGCATGGTGACTATCACTGTGGTTAACCTTTAATTTCTTCATTACTAAGGTTCACTTATATATTCAGCTTTGACAGGCACATTTTATTAGCTATCTGAGGAGTGGACCTAAGCAAAGGTCCTAAGCACTACTCCAAACACCCTCGTCATGTTTATTTTATAAGTTACCAGAAACACTGTTTATTCCTCTCTGCAGTACTGTCTGTATGTTCTTCATTCCTTTTTTTATCTTTTATAGCAGTATTTTTGGGAAGGATGTGGGAGAAAGTAGTTTGGTATCTTCAGTTTCTTGCCTTAGGAGCAAAAAGCTGCCAGACTTGAATTGTCCAAAGAAGGAATTGAGAGAAAAAAGAAATGAAAATCTCGATTGTTCTAAAAAGAGGACTTGTTTTTCCCTCATTTTAAGCATGTTTTCTATTTTTCTTTATAGTTTTATAACAAAATTCTAAGCAACAAGGAAATGAACCAGCTCCTCATGTTGGTCATTAATGTTTAGCATTTTGTTTTTGCAGTCTGTTGCAATTCCTCAGGACCTAACTAAAACTGATTTGCTGAGTTCCTTGCCTCAGCCTGAGGAGTATTTCTTAGGGACTAGAGAGGAGAAGTTACTTAAAATCTATTACTGCAGCTGCACTAGGTGGCTCAAGGGACTGGCAATAGGGTACTAAACATTTTAACTAGGTTATCCACTCATTTATTCAGATCTGGAGTGACCAAAGGTTACTGGGTCTGATAGTTTACATGATAGGAAATTAGTCGCAAATCATTTCAGGGAGATGAATCTATATCCCCAGACTTAGCAGCACCTTTAGCAACAGTTGGCATAATCATGGCACTTTCCAAGACTTAATCTGCTTTAAAACACTCAGTTGAATAATGAATCCCTTTACAAATGCACATCACCCAGAATTATGATACACGTGATAGAAAGACTTACAGAATCAATGTAGAAGGTGTTGGATCCCACAAAGGTGATAGCATCTTGCAGCTCATAGTTGTGCACCCCATTCTGGTAGTCCTGGTAGGGCATTACAGTGAGAGCAAAGGGCCCCACACTGTGTTTGCTCCAGTTGGTCAGCTTCACCTGCAGCGGGATGGGGTCTCCCACTTTGCAGTTCACCACGACATCACAGTCACAAGGCTGGCCATCAACGAGGATATCTGCAAATCAAGAAAACAAACCCTCAAAATGTTGGCCTCTTGCTTTAGAAAATGTATTAATCTTGATACGAAACTGAACAAGGACAAAGTAACCTCAATGAAACCACGAGTGAATGACAGTTAACATTAGGTTAACCTAATAACCATTAAATAATGGTTAACACTAGGCAAGAAAACCCAACACTGCAGTGTTGTGTAAGGTCATGTTGCAGGGCAACTACTTCCTAAAATCAGTTCAGTTAAGTCTGATACATGTCCACAGCTGTTAAAAAAGCTATTAAAAAGCCCAATTCCAACCTATATACAGGCACCAGAAGATACTTTTTTAGCCTCCTCCCTTGAAGGCTAAAGCCACAAACAGCTTCTCATGCTTCTCCTGCAGATCAACAGCATCAGATGAAGGGAAATACAAACTGGAACTATCAATACAAATGGTAGCTAGCTAGATCCATGTTCACATGTTATAGCCAGAGTAAATCCTCCTGTACGGAGGTGACCTTTTGGAGCAGGACAGACACTGCCAGAATTTGCAATGTAATACATATATTAAAGCCCAGCTTATAATGAAGAAAAGGGTTTTAAATATTACACAGCAATACCACGAGCTTGTTCACTCCCTGCACTTTAATTCACTGTGGGATTTCTATTTTTAACTTTCTTCTTTTCTTTCCCTTACCGGGACAGCAGAAAATATAAAGCCTCTAAATTGGCTACTGCTGGGACAATGACAGCCAGAGTAATGCGTCCACTAACCTTCCCCATTTGCTTATACAGAACCAAAATGTTTCATTACCACCACACTATGAAATAGCTAGTCCAATTCCCCACTCTGAAAGGGCTCCCAGTCATGCAGTATTGCTGCATTTTTTCAGATGAGGGCTATCTCTGATGCACTATTAATATAAGAACATTTCTATTTCACTATGGGTTCATGTGCAGAGATAAGAGAGAAAGCCCTTGGCACATGTAGGAAAGCATCCTCTGTGTGAATACCTATCCCCACAATCTCATATGCCCATGAGGCATTTCGATCACTCCAGCTCCTCCTCAGTTGCTTGCCTTATGACACACAGAATATTATTCTCTGCCAAGAGCATCAGATTTACATTAGTAATATCCCCTCTTCAAGAACAGACACCAGTTTTATGCTTCAGGAGCTTTTGCACAAAAGAATACAAAAACCAAAAAACAAAGCAACATTTACACCAAAGTGGGTTTTTTTGCTTTTCTCTGTTGCCTTAAGACAAAAAACCTACAAAATTACGCATGCTTTTGTGATGCCCTTTAGCCTGGCAAACTGAACAAGCCTGAGAGCAGCAACTGGAAAAAAGCCTGTAAAGTTAGTGCCAAAGACAAAACAAGCTCAGAAAGGGACATGTATTCCTGAGGTCAGGTTGGCAAAGCTCAGTTACTCAGATGAGAATCCCTCCTGGCCCAAAGGTGTCCAAGTGCAGCCCCAAGCCCCAGACACAAGAGGCAGAGCTTGCACAAAGCAACCCTGCACTGCTCAAGCTGCAGCTATCCAAAACCTGTGCCAGTGTCCCAGTTGGAACAGCCCTTGTGCCAGAACCTGTTCTTTCCAAAGGAGATGCCCAGTTTTTGACAAGAGCACTGGTGAGGCCATATCTGGAGCACTGCGTCCAGTTCTGGGCTCTTTGGTACAAGAGAAACATGGATATAATGGAGAGAGTCCAGTGAAGGGTCATGAAGATGATGAAGGGCCTGGAGCATCTCTCCTCTGAGGAAAGGCTGAGAGAGGTGGGACCCTTCAGACTAGAGAAGAGAAGGCTCAATGAGGGATGTCATCAATGTATATAAACACTTGAAGGGAGGGTGCAAGGAGGACAGAACCAGGCTTTTTCTGGTGGTGCACAGTGACAGGACCAGAGGCAATGGACACAAACTGAAACACAGGAGCTTCATTTTGAACATCAGGAAATACATTTTTCACTGTGAGGGTGACCGAGCACTGGCACAGGTTGCCCAGGAAGGTTATGGCGTCTCCATCCTTGAAGATATTCAAAAGCCATCTGGACACAGTCCTTGGCAAATGGCTCTAGGTGGCCCAGTTTGCACAGGGGGTTGGACCAGATGATCTCTAGAGGTCCCTGCCAACCTCAACTGTTCTGTGATTCTGTGAAAACAAGTTAGAATCACTACTGAATTTTAGGAAAGAGCAAGAAAAACTGTTTGGCATCGCACATATTGCACTAGCACACTCTAATTTGTTATGGGCTCTCCTGCCTAAGATGATCCAATTGCTTCTTGCAGGACTGCCCTAAAACCATGGAGGTAAAGTAGTGGTTATAATGGTATTGCATTATCTGGGAAAACACAACAACAATGTGTGTGTGTATAATCACAGAATCATAGAACAGTTAGGGCTGGAAAGGACCTCAAGATCATCTAGTTCCAACCTCCCACCACAGAAGTGAAGTCCAGTTGCTTGTATTAATTCATTGCTTTATATCAGTTCATGTTTTTATCCTTCTCCCTGCAAGGTAAGTGTTTTCATTAAAAAACCCCAAGCATATCCTCAGATCAGCAGGAACCTTCAGAAGTACTCAGTAAGCCAAATGGACAAATCTTCCTTTTCAAGCTGCTCATCAACTTGCCTTTTTACTCTAAATTCAACGCTCTGCCGTAGGAATTGTAAATGAACCCTCTGCCCTCTGTCTCCACCTTTTTATCTAATAGTAGTTCAGAGCATTGCTGCCTAATATCTTCATGTGAAAACAGAAAATCCAAACAAAAGGAAAGCAATTATGTCTGGCTCAACCAGATTCATTTTCTTTCTTATTTCCCCCCAAAAATCAATTCATTCAAGATAGATTTAAGAGCGTGTGCGTGCGCACGTGCTCGTGTACATATTGAGAGATCATTTCCTTCCCTCCCAGCACACCCTTCCCTCCCGCAGTACTGAAGCCAAGGATATCAATGAGATGTCAGATGAGAAAACACACATGGCTGGCGTGCAAAATACTATGGAAAGGAGTGTTTAAAAACAGTCCCCTTTCATCAGAGAGAACAGCTTGGTTTGACAGGCAGCTTTACTCCCTTCCTGACACAGAAAACATCTCATGGACCATACGGATCTGCTTTAATATTTTCATCCATGAACAGAGGAAAAGCCATGTGTACGGGGTCCCGTTTCTGCAGATTCAGCTCACTCACACAGATGGCGTATAAAAACTGAGACTGCTCACACCACTGCTGTGAGAGTGAATCATTATTGGCTTCGCTGTACAGGAGCTCTGAATCAGAAGTTACAGTTGCTAGCACAGTGGTGGCCGTATCTCCATCCTCCAAAGATTCAGATGCAAGAGAAAGAGAAGGACCAAGTATAATGCAAACAGCACACATAAATTACATTAAAAAAGGTGGAAGTGTAAACTCTGACTGTCAGGGCAAGAAAAAAAAAAAAGACAAAGACCTGTCAATCTCCTTCTAATTAAAAGTTAATTCCTCAAAAGTACTTTAATAATCCAACACAAGGCTGCTCTTTTACACCCTGCTCCTTTCCTGCGCATTTACATACACATCCACTATGTTGGCATCCTTGGTGCCAACATTACCCTGCAATGCTTGATAGCCATGAAAAAAGAAAGACACAGTTTGTGCCATGCACCCATGAACAGGCATCAGACCTCTCTATGATGTTCTCTAGGTGTTTATTGTACCAAGGCAGAAAATGTTGTCTAGCACATTTGGAAGGCAGAGGATGAAGATGATACCAACCACTAAGAAAGGTGATTGGAAAGCCTTGCTTTTTCACTGATGGCCTTAGCCAAGCCTTTTAGGATCTCTATGAATTAATCTTCCAGCTGGAAAAACGAGTTCATGGCCCAGCTGATAGGTGATGCTTACTGACATCACAGGAAGTCTGGGAGACCATGAAAATAATACTTTAGAATTATTTTAGGATCTTTCTTTTGGGATCTTAAAACTCTCAAGAAAAGGGAATGAATGTTACTAACAAGAAGACAACTACTGCTCCACAAGAAAACCATCATTTACCATCACCTGCCAGGTTCATTTCTCTCTACATCAGCCAAAGGAGCAGCTTGGAAATGAATACCAAACATTATTAGCATTTTGTGTTATTTACTCTGCTCATATTGACACATAGTAAATTCTTGTGACTTTGTCAAGTTTCCCTGTGAATGATCCCAACTCATGGGCCCACTTGTACATCCAGAGTCCTGAGCCATGGCTAATTGCATTTCCACATCCAACTCCCTGTTTGCCACCATGAAAGTTAAATTTTGGAAAGCCACATAAAAATACACTTTTAATCTCAATGGAAATGCATATTCCAGCAATGTTCACTCTTCTCACTCAAGTTTGGGTTGATTTTCAGAAACAGGCTGCGGAGGAAGGCAGGCAGGGTGTTTGTGCTCATCTCTGCAGTGCGGGATGGAGAAATTTCCATTGGGTATTTGCTTTTAAACGGGATGTTGAACTCCTAAATGATGCAGATGCACTGGCCCCTGCGATTCAGTGCAGGTGGGAACCCGGCTCAGGACTTCAAGCGAACAGCTCACAGAGGCATGGCTTTGCACAAACAAGTAGGTCAACAAAATTCAAGGCAAGAGATGCCCAAATGAGTAAATACTTCTCATATGAAAGGCAAAAGAGATCTTCGAGCCCTGAAAAGCAAGCCTTGCTCAGCTGTGCTGTGTACTGTGATGAATTTTAGCCAACCATTTTTTATGCTGTTAGAACTGTTCCTAAGTACTAGTTTTAATCACCTGTGAAACTGGGGGAGCTGTGATTTGAGCAGGGGAAAGGAGCAGCAACAACGCTGCTGTCTCTAGATAATGTCCATCAGGTACTTCGATGGAGGAAAGCCGAAGACCAAGAGCCCAAGGCAGAGATGCTGCAGTGAAAATCTCAACAGAATGATTCACTTTTCCTGTGTTCACCCAATCTAAAGTGCTGATTAAAATGTCTGCCCAGGCCAGCTTTACTTCTAATTGCCCTAAAAGAGCAAGCAAAAGGCCATGCTGTCTGGAACAAGTTGGTTTTTACTTTTTTCCTCCTGGCCTCTTCTGCAAGAATGTTTGTCCAGGATTTTGCAAGGAACTTAAAAAGCAAAGAGGATTTTATGTATTTATTTTTTAAATGATTCATTTAGAAATAGGTTGAACAAATCTGTCCGTTTCTGATCTTACATATTTTGCAGATAGGAGACAGATCAGTATGGAGAAAAAAGCCCTGTAGTACAGGGAAACGGTCTACGTGCAGAGCAAGCTGATCCTGCCTGTCTCCAAATCAGAGTTTCCCATCCCTCTGATCATGCTGCCTGTCAGGTCAGCAAGAGTTTTAGGAACCTGTTATTTGGGGTTCAGTTGGCTGCTTAGAGGAGCTGGCATGTAATGTGGCATGCTATTGAGACAAAAGGCTCCTTGAATTTTCCTATGTATCTCTTGCTATCATTTTATGAACTTAAACGTTGCTTCTGCTTTCCCTCTTCCCACTTGTTCTCCCTCACACAGACCAGCTCCCTTTCATTTTCGAAACTGTTCATGCAAACTATTTACACACAGAGATACAGCATTGGTTACATTTGTCCATTACAAAGTCCTGCAATATTTTCAGAGCTGAATACATCCATACAAAAGATACTTCTATGAATATAAAAACTGGGTTCCCTGTCACTCTCATCATGAAAACGCTGAACGGTTATTTTATAACACAAGAGCCTCAAAGCAATTTGCATAAAACAGTCTGTATGTGGTTTCGATACACTCCTCACACCAGACCTGAGCATCTTAACTCGTAAAAACACCCTCATGTTCATTCATTGTTCTACTGACACAACACAGCCAAATCCATCCCCTGCATAATTTCACTGCAGTCAATAGTAACAGAGCACAGAGGTATACAGCTATTTGTATTATAACAGGCTCAACTTACACAAACACCTCACCTTGTCAACCACTGCTAGTCCTGTCCTAGAAAGCGCCCTTATACTCAGAGCCTGCTGATCCAAAACCCCTACAGACCTGAAGAGTTCAGCTCCTCTTTGGGTCAGGGCCCTTGGAAGCGGTGAATAAAAAATACAGGAAAAGATATGAACAAACTAGTGCAGTTTCCTGCAAGTACCAGTAACCCAGAGGCCTTCAGCTAACATTGGGGCACGAACCTGAAAACAGGAAAGTTGGCAGAGGATGGGATAGCTGAACATGAACATATGCTAGTGAAACAGGCAATTGCTTTCACAGGACCTCGGAGCTGCCTGATTCCTGGCGGACTTCCCACCCCCAAACATTTCACAATTGAAAAGCAATTAAAAAGAAAAAAACCCCACATTTAAAATATAGTTCTAGCAACAATAAGCAATTAGTCTTTGATAACTGTCTGTGTCTTCCTATTTAATCACTCTTCTGCAGTGGCCAGTATGCTGATGACAGATCCTGACTGCTCTGATTATCATTTTTGCCAAATGGTTTTGAGTTTGTTTCTGTTCTTAACTCTGCAATGACAACAGATGCTGCAGCATCCCTGTAGGACTCGCTTGCGAAAGGACTTTTCAACCTTGCTCATTTGTACCAAGGAAGCTTTCTTCTTCCAAATCAGTATAATGTTTATATCCAGGTTTAATCTCCAAATCTATCCTTGGCAGACAAGTGATGAGCGTTCAATTTCAGTGCTACTTGATCTCGGCTGTAAACACTTAGATGTAGTACAATCGTCTTCAATCAACTCTAAATACCTGGGTCACGCTAGCTCAGAAGAGAAGCGTGAACATGCCTAGTGCTTTGGGGTTTGACCGCGTCCAACTTCTATTTCGGATCTTAAAACAACAAACCTGAATCCACATTAACCACAGGTTTAGTTAAGAGATGAGTAGTTCAATTTAACCTCTCTGGTTTTGATGGGAGCTATTTTCTTTTGCACGTGTCTTTTACAACAGACATTTCTTCTTCCCTGTGAAATTGCTGGCACATGGATGGCACCTGCCTCTCTCATTTCTCCTCTGGTAGTCAAGATAACCTGCCATTTGGTGATGTGCCCAATTTGCTATCAAAGTGAAAATCACTTCAGAGTTCGTACTGCTTGTGTCCAGCCCTTATCAAAATGCTCAAAGGCAGACCTCTAAAACTTTAAAATCCCCAAAGCTCTGTGTTTTCCTTTTGACTTATCTGTATCTTAAAATACTCCATGACATAGCCCCAGCTTGCTTAAATAGCCTCATTTCCAAATGTGGGCCAACCCCTTTTTATCTATTCATCACAAGCAGGTTTCCAGAAGACTTCTTTTTATTATCTGCTACACAGGCAGGCTGGCACACAATGTGTGCCTGTGTTTTGAAATTTCACAGGATTTGCACGCTATTTTAGGTTATTGAAAACTTTCTGTCTATAGCTTCTCTGTGACAGGGCTACTTTCAAGAGCATTCTTACTCTGCCTTGTTAAAAAAGGAAAGGAAAAAAAGGAGGAAAAAAGGCCCTGTATTACATTTAAACAAAACTACGCTTTAATGGTGGTCTTGGCAGTGTTGGGTTGACAGTTGGACTTGATGATCTTAAATCAACTTTTCCAATCTAGTTGATTCTATGATTCTAATCCATACTAGGATATATCATTGAATACTATTCTGGCAGCTTTGTGCAAAACCACTGCAGGTCATGAATAACATGGCTTAACCTAGAGCTTACTGAAAGAAAAATCACCTTATTCCTCACTGGTTCCTTGACACTTAAGATTTTCTCCTTCTTTCTGCCATTCTGCAGTGATGGATGTGAGACAAGCCTGTCCCTCTGCAGAGGAGATTTTTAAAGGTCTCATACAAACTTTGTGAAAGTTTCTGTCTTGTGAAAGTTAATGGTAAAAAAAGGAGTCTGTAGCCCTTATATGCTGGTTTGGGAGTCTGATCACAAAGCAGGTTTAGTCTAGACACCAAATAGACTGCAGACCTCCAGGGAGTGTTACTTGCTCTAGAAATCAGTGATAAGGATGGTGATTGTGGTACGTTCCCTATGGAGATACTCATGAGCTAGCACAGGGTCACAAAAGAAGTAATGCCTACTTAACAGCAGAGACACTAAACCAGGCTCCTGTACTCAATTCTGTGCATGTAAAGTCAAATGTGTGTATTTCACCACTCAATCTACTTATCTAAACTCTCACTGAATATGGGAATATGGAAGTGGAAACTATTTTTCTGGATTTTTTACTGTCTCAAGTGGAAACATTATATTCTGCATTATCCATTCAACACACATAGTGTGACTCTGGACTCTTTCTTACATACATAAGGAACCATATCTGACAGATAGCTGTTTTTTAAGTTGCTAATTAAACTAATTCTATGTGCAGTGTAATTGTCATATTTGAGGCCTGTACGATGGAATATGCGATGTCAGAAGCAGAAAGAACTCAAACACAGATGAGAAGAGAGATAAGAACAGGTATCTCCATGTTCAGATGTACAGAGACACGGGATGCTTTAAGAAACCAAAAAAGAAGTGATGCCGATTATTTAAAGAAAAATGATGGGTACATGACCCATTTTCCATGCTTGTCTTAAAACAGAACAGTGAAATATGGCATGCGATGTCCAGGCTATAAGAATTTTTGTGTCCTTGTAGAGCAGCCAAAGCCTGGTGCAAGATAATATGTAACTCCCTATTAACAGGCAGGTAGATGATTTACCACATCTCAGTAACTGTGCAAACATGAACACTAGGACACTGAGCCTCATGAGCCTCCTTTAGGCCAACCGTGATTGAAATGCAATGAGCTGAGCTAAATGAGAGATATTAAACAAATGCAGATACATACTCTGTATTGCAGCACTTCATGTACAGGGAAGGAGTGACGTGTGGTTACTAGACTACATGTGTCTAATGTCTACAGACCAGAGTTGCTCAAAAGCTGAGATGCACATTAAAATGGATATATTCTCAATGAAGTTTCTTTGAATTTCAGTCACAGCCTATTTCAGCCAAATTTGTTTAACTTAGCTTAGATTGAATTTTTTACTGGAAAAAATTACAAGTAAATTGGAAAAATGTTTTACTATTTTTCCTATGTATGGTTAGTCCATTCTGACACTTCTGCATTAAGACATTAGACAGTGACAGAGACAGATGTGACTTAGGAAGTGTAAAGCCCTACTATGGTGCTATGACTTCTTTATTCTGATCGCATCCTTCTTCTACATCGTGATCTGCCTCAAAATCCAATTTGAATCCACAAAAGAACTGCACTACTAGATACATGTAGATGAGGTTTTCGGTCATCCTCTGTGACACAAATCCATACTCTTCCTGGTTAGAAAGGACATAAGCATACAAATAACAATCAAACTTACTGAGAACAAAAAATCTTGAAGCCTAGAGTCATCAAACCAAACAGCTTTTGGCCTGTCTCTGAGTTCCTTCTGTTAATAATTTACTACTTTCTAAAACTGAACATGCTCAAAACGCAGCTCCTGAATTTTTCATGAAGTCCTTTCCATATGTGTCTTAATTTCAGAAATAAAATCAGACTTTTCCTGCCAATCTTGACTTTCTTCTTGACTTGATCTCCTCTCATGACTCACACCTCCCGTCTGTGTATAAATCCTGATGCCACTTTCTACAAAACTTCTCCAGATTTGACCTTTTCACTCTGCCTACATTGCCAAACCCTTGTCTAAGACCTCACTCGATTATAAACTTTAACAATTAAAATCTCTTCACCTCTGCTTTTGACACCTCCAAACCAGTTCCCTTCTATTTTACTGAACGCCTTGCTGCAAAGATTGTCCTGAAGGTCTATAACCTGGTTATGTACACATGGCACCTTACATAGACATCATTCCCAGCTTGTCTCCTTTCTAGCTATAGCAGTAGAGCTCAGCCCAGCCTAAATCTCCGCATAATGTCCCAACTTTTCCTGTGCAAGCTGAAACCTGTTACTGAGGTCACACAGTAAAACTCAGAGAAACCAGCTCTCTGATTGCTCCAGAGGTGGCAAGTTGTGCTCAGTGCTACCTATGGTACACAACTTGAGTGCAAAACTACTTCTCTCCTCTGTTATACTCTTTTAGATATATGTATGTATGTATATATATATACACATACTCTGTTATACTATTTTCACTATTCCTCTTCCCTGCTAACCCTTTTCTTTTTTTCATATAACAAACATATATGCTATAAATATATGTGTGTACATATATATGCATATGTGTATATATATAACAGACTCAACACTTTTAGGGACAACAGTTCCCATGTTTCTAAGAGCTTACCAGAACAATCTGTATGGCACTTAGAACTATGCAGACCTATCTTCCTGTGATGCCCAGGATAGCACTACTAAACAATTAGAAACAATAAAAAAATAACCTTAAATAAATTAAAAATACTTAGATCTGTGTATCTCAAGTCTCAGGCTATCTGGTGAGGCAAGAAGTGAGCACTGTACTAGTTTCACAAATGGAGACACTGAGACATTTTAGGAATGTCCTGTGAAGAGCAGTCAAGCACAAATGAATGCATAAGATACCCAACAGAATTGTGAGGGGACGGTGACTTGCAGAAGACAGAGAAAAAAGTAGAATCATAAAATCACAGGATAGTTTGGGTTGGAAGAGACCTTAAAAATCATCCAATTCCAACACCCTGCCATGGGCAGGGACATCTTCCACTAGACCAGGTTGGTCATCTTGATTATCAGGTTTCAAAATCCCTATGCTGGCTCACCGAGGTTCCAAATCCTTACAGGAATAAGTCTTATACTAAACTGAAGGTAAAACCTGAAGATTTATAGGACATGAAGGAAGGGAGAGAGAGAATAAAAAGGAAGCCCAACTGTTAGAAAAAGTAAATTGAAATAAAATTGCTATTTAATTATCTGATAAACGAAATAAAGTAAGAGCACAGAAACCCCTTCTTCCCCATCACTGCATTCTGAAGAAATGGAGACCTCAGATACCTGCACAGTGAAGTGCAGAGGATGAAAACTTTGTGTTTAACTAAAACTACACATTAAATACTTGGGGAAGGGGGGGGGAGAAGAAAAAAAAAGAAGAAAAGAAACACTAAGTTCAGCAAAAGAGAATAAAACATTCAGTCCTTTCCATATCCAAGGCTGCGAGCCATGCCTTAGGCTTCACCTGTCATGTGCTGCAAAGCATTCCTGCAAACCCTCTCCTTTAATTGGCCATCAGGGCGGCAAAACCTTTCCTGGCTCATACCCCACAGCCCTGCTCCAGCCTGTGGAGCTGCTGGAAAAATGAGCAATGAGCAGGTGTCAAATTCTGTCCTTTTATCTCTGGCTTTGAGAAGACAGATACTATTATGTGCAAATCAGTGTAGTGCAGCGGCTGATTAGGTCTCTCTTCTAAGAATTGTTTTCACAGGGCTCTATGTGCAGACCGGGGCCAGAGCTATCAGCACAGCTACAGAACAGTATTGTGTCTGCTCTACCTTTAGACACCCACAGACACACAAGCAGAGAAATTATTAACTGCTCACCCTCCATAGCAGGCAGATCAACACCGTGCAGTCTGACCAGCTTCCACTGGTGAAATCTTTCAATGGCTAAAGTATTGAGGTTATGTGTATGTTAGACCAGGTTGGACAGAGTCTTGGGTGACATGGTCTAGTGTGATGCATGGCAGGGGATTGGATCTTAAGGTCCTTTCCAACCCTAACTATTCTATGATTCTAGGTTTGATATGCATCAGTGGAATGCCTAACGAATGAAGAGAGTTTGTAAAGCATAGGAAGCTGACAATGTTGACAAAATTGAAGTGAAAAGTCTTCACAGTTCAATGCATGGGGAAAGACTTGATGGGTTCCTTAGTAGTACCTCTGAAGTCATCTATCGTTTTGTGGATTTACACGTGAAATGATACTGACTGCAGCTTGCTTCCTCCTACAAAACATCCTGTCAAACCCCAACACCTCTGTACCTGCAGGGACCTGGTTTTTAACTTCACAGAACATTACCTAGCGACCTGGGAAAAGGTATTTCATGGAGTTTTTATTTGGTGGTGCAGGAAAATAGAGTTGTTTCCATTTTTAAAATAGAAAACAAAGGGGGAAAAGGAGAAAATCAGCTTTTGCTATTTTGAATTGGTCCAAGAAATGAAGCTTCCCATTTTACACGAAAAGGCAACTTTTCTTGCAGTCTTACTACAAAACTGAGGGTGCATGTGAAGAGGTCTCGGCTGCCACCTCAGTCCCAGAAGCAGTTCTGCCAAAGCAGTAGTGCTGGGAGGGCAGTATTAAAACTTAAAATGTAGATGCCATCTACATCAATATTTCTGTTTGGGTGAGTATAGTCTCCAAACTGTGGATATGGGATATGCCCCTTCCTGCTAACTTATCACCTCTGCATCCAAACCAAGAGAGGTTTTATATGTAACCTCATTATGTAAAACAGGAGTGGATAATTTTGTCCTGATAATTTCTAAACTCTTAAAAGAAGTACAAGTTTTCAGCGCATGGAGATTTTTTTCCCCCTGAATTTTTCAGGTCTCGATCAAGCATTTGGGCTATGCTTTTCCATAAGTATTTTTGATGTAAGAGACTGAATAAAAGCTTATGAGTTGGTTGGAAAGTATATAAAGCAAACAGTGACATATAATGGAAACTGTTCCCAAGAGCATTTGCGATTTCAGCAAGTACAGGGCATAGGGAGTTAACCACTCTATTATGTGGTTTGTATTTTCCAGCATTAATTTGTGAAAAGGTCTTTTACGCACTTGCAATCCAAACAAAAGAACAAATTAAAAGAACTAAGCACACAAACTATGCTGGGCAATACAGCATCACAGCCAAATGCTGCCAGTAATCTACATTCACATTGTATTACATGAACTGACCCAGAATTAACTATGGCTGCCCTCTCCTGGAAAACTTTCTGAAACAAATGAAGTTCTCTCTCATCCATTTCCATTAATGGCATTAGCATGCTTAGTGGCAAGAGCACAGCAGAATATGACAGCTGGATAAACAGCTATGAGGAAGCAGCAACAAGCAACAATATAACTGAATTATTTTTCCATAAAGGTCCTGAATAGATCACAGAATCATAGAGTGGTTTGGGTTCAAAAGGACCTTAAGCCCATCCAGTTCCAACCCCCTGCCATGGGCAGGGACACCTCACACTAGACCATGTCACCCAAGGGTCTGTCCAACCTGGCCTTGAACACTGCCAGGGATGGAACATTTATCACTTCTTTGGGCAACCCATTCCAGTGCCTCACCATCCTCACAGTAAAGAACTTCTTCCTTATATCCAGTCTAAACTTCTCCTGTTTAAGTTTGAGCCCATCACCCCTTGTCCTATTGCTACAGTCCCTGATGAACAGTCCCTCTCCACCATCTTTGTAGCCACCTACAGACACTGGACGCTGCTCTGAGGTCTTCCACGCAGCTTCTCTTCTCCAGGCTGAACAGCCCCAACTTTCTCAGCTTGTTTTATGTCCTTGTAAACGAGGGTATAAACAGAGCTCACTCAGACGATACAGCCTGTGCCATTACTGGCTTAACATTTCAGAATGGAAGCAAAATGTCAGGATGGGAGCAGGAAGAAAAAAGCCTGCAGTTACTTCCTAGAAGATAGTCACATTCAGAGACCTCACTACAAGCTTCAGGAAACTTCAGCTGGGAATCTTAGTTCCCTTGTGGTTCACTGATTGAACACCTGCAGCATGAGCCCATGTGCTCCAAAGAGGGGCCTTGGTACTTGCACCATGCTCAGCAGACCATAATGCAAGAGCCTGCTGGCATGTGGGCACATCCAGAGAACTCCTACTTCACTCTTCAGATGAAGATGGTATTCACAGGGGATCTGAGAACATAGAAGGACTGAGCAAGGATGGGGTAGCCTCTTGCATTACATGCATGGGGAGAAGCAGGTGGATCCTGACCTGACACAGGTGATTGGAAGAAGATATGCTTTCAAGGAAGGGAAAAACTACATCCAATCTTCATAGATGTTACTATGAGCCAACAAAATGTCCTCACCCATAGTCTCAGACGTTATTGCTGGAACACATTAACAGTACAGGTGGCTTCAGCCTCCTTTCCATAGCTATATAATCACCTATTAGTACACCATTCATGGGTGCTTTCTTTGGACACATTTCTTGCTTGAGTCAACTCAATAAGAATCTCTTAGAATTTTTTCATGAGAAATGAGAGCACAAAATGGCAATTTGGGGAGATCACTGGCCAAATCCAAGCTATTTCTTCTTCCATAAAGGTATTACTGAGTCATATCTAGCAATAAGAGCACAGTTACATGCTAATATTGTAGAGACACGACGAAATTTCCTGAGATTTAGATACCAAATTGATCAAAAGAGTATGATCAAAGCAAATGGAACAAAAATCAGAGGTGAAAAATTGCTCACCTACATGAGAGGTTTGACTTTGAGAGGGTTCTAAAAATACCATCAATATTAAACAGCTATCACAGTAGGATAATGGGGTAAGTGAAGCATCACATCCAAAACTACAAAAAGCATTCAAAATCTGTACTTATGTTTGAGCATTTTAGAAGTTCAGGAGTAAATACCTACAGATGTACAACTTCACTATCTTTTCTTTACTGTTTTCCTCTCTCATCACATTGTTCCTGACCATTTCTTAACATCTCTTGCATTTGCCTCTGACAGCAACTAGTGTACTAGGCACTGTATGAAAACATGCAAAGTCTGTGTCCTTAAATAATCACTTTGTCACGTAATGACCAGTGAAATCTCCATGTACGCCAAGAGCCCTTTCAGATGCCACATTCAATCTGCTTCAGAGAAAAGTAGCTGTGATAGAAAGCAGATGCTCCAGAAGGGGTTTGCCAGCTGTTGAAGTGAAATGCAGATGTTGCGCACACTGAACTCCAAACCATCAACCTTTCAGTATAAAGGGAACAAACACACTCCTCACCTTAAAAACACTGGGACAAGATCTTTGTTACCATAAAGGGCAATAAGGTAACACTACTTTCAGGTTTCTTACACAAGTACAGAAGCAACAAACCCACAGAACACTGAAAACTTATAAAAAATACTGGAGAATTGGCTTTGACAGGAAAGATCAATTCCAGTAGTCTTTAGTGATCTGAATCATTCAAAACCCAACCATAGCATCTATCCTTTTTTTTTACCCATTTAATTTGTGTCTCAGCTCTATTTTTACATTCTGGAGCATGGCAGCCTCAAGTGAAAAATGCTTTGTAAGAGCAAAGGTCCATTTCCTCTGACAGTCTTGAGATCTAATGTAGATGAATATCGCTCTCTTCTCTCTAAAAAGTAGGATACAAAAACCTAACAAAGTTCTTAATTAATTGAAAATCAGGCAAGCTTGACCTTCTGTTACTTATTTGTCTAAGAGAAGAAACCAGTAACACCACAGTGTGCCAACACTTGTTATTAACGACAATCTGAAAATCACCTTCTTGAAGGGGAACGCTAGCCAGACCTGAGTATTCTCTCAAATCAAAGAACAATTACCAGTAAAGACCAACAGGAGATCTATTGACGCTTATAAAGCTTTCTTTTTTAACATCTCAATGTCATTCAGCAGAATGGATTGCTGTCTTTACAATCCCCAAACACCTCATTAAATGAGTTAATCAAGTGTATCCTACTAATGAGAAAACATGATTCAAAAAGTTCAGAGAAGTGGTAATAAGGAAAAAAATTAAGAGAATTAAGAGCAACCAACCTAGGAACATCCTGTGGTTCATAAAATATAAGCTGTATTTCAGTTAACAAAATATAAGCTGTAGTTACGTCTTCTGTGAGTAAACAGTAATGAACCTGGCCAAAAATTCACAGGGATATTTTCAGATACAGATCCACAGGGATAATTTCTGTCTTGCCTACAGTTTGGCGGTCTAGAAAGGAAGGGTCTTGCAGCTTTATAGAATGGTAATGGCTGGAAAAGACCTCAAGATCATCTAGTTCCAACTCTCCCGCTATGGGCAGGGACACCTTCCACTCGACTATGACACATCAAATACTGCAATTAATAAACATACCTGTAGACCCTGTATGGCTTTGGCATTTGGACATCCAGCATTTATTTGACTTTGGTATTAGGATCTTGCTGAACTTATATGTAAAATTATCCATGCCTATATCTACAAGGTTTATAGAGAAATACATAGAATGCATGTAATCACTCCAGTTACCAGGTTCATCATTAACATAGCTAATTGATATTATTTCCTAGTAGCTATCTATACATATGGCTACACCATACACTTTTTACCATGTTGGCTTCTTTTGCCCATTGGCCCATACATTTGAGAGTCACTGCAGCATTTCAAATCTTAGGCATTTTCATATATCCCGTGTCCATCCCTATCTAATGGGTCACTAAGTATAGAATTATCTTCCAAATTATGCCTGCCTAGAAGGACTCCATCCTGTACCAGTAACAGCATTTCTATGCCTAAGAGTATGAGGTCTAGATATATCTGGAATATTTCTACTTGACAGTGAGATAGAAGAAAGGCTATGTTTGATCAGTCAGCCTTTCTTCTTCAAATGAAGAAGTATTTTATGCACATATATTCTCATGCATTGTGAATCCATGGGATTACAATAACATCAACAAGAAAATTAAATATTTGAAAGAAATCATGGGAAAATCACTTTGGAAAATCCAGCTGAGATGAGGATGACTTAATTTTCTGGCAGTCTGCTGAAGTATTTACACCAATCTTTGTTCTGTGATCTGGTTTGCCTGTTAATAATGCTGAGCAACAATTTACCTTACCTAAACTTAGCATCCTACCAAAGCAGTCCTAAATACTTGAACCCTGTATTAGAATTTGCATTATCTGGGACAGGGAACTGTAATGTTCTCTTGGATCATTTGCAAGCATGGCTTTTTATGGCTTGGCCATAGTGTGAATTGCCATCAAAGGCAGCAAACACCATTTCCCTGACTGCCCACTCGCCGAGCCCTGGGTAGAATGAAAATATGACACAGACTGTATTGAGAGCCCTGGGAAACCACCTACCTATCTCTGGCTCTGAGAGCTGAGCCATTTCTGTTAGGCACTCATAAGAATGATCTTTCTGTTGAGATTTCCGAGGGAGAACAGTACAGCTGTTAATTAATAAAACAACACAAGTTTTTCTCTGCAGGTTGTTTATACTAATAAGCAGAGCTGGTATTATGATTATTGCTTTTCAAGTTACCACACTGCCTTCTGAAACAGACCTGTAACAATGAAGATACCAATGACTAAATGAGTCCTAATGCTTCAGAAAAAGTTACTATTCAAAAAGTTAGGGGGATGCAACAATTCCTTTCTTCTTCAAAGATTAAAAATTTGTTTGCTTGTCTGGTTGGTTTCTCTTCTATTTCTATCTTCACATCACTGTCACAGGTCTGTTAAAATGGCAGGACCCAAACAGATGCCTCAGAAATGGCTCCCTACTTAAAGCTGGTATCACATATCTAACACCAAAAATAGTCATCACTATACATTAGAGAGTTAATGGGCTCAAAGAAAGCCTCAAAAGAGTTTAATCAAAGTGGCAAAGTAGCCCAGCTTTATTTCATGGGCTACGATTCCGGTCATATTACACTTTCTTTGGATCATGTCCCCAAACGCCTATTCTCCACTGCACCACTGCAAAAAAAACCTGTGATTGCTTTCTGATGGTTCTTAGAGCTCTGCCCCCGTCTCCATCCATGACCAAAAAGCCTTGTTCCTCCTCACACTCTGCCCTGTCACT
Source organism: Psittacus erithacus (assembly GCA_009867235.2). Classification (NCBI taxonomy): domain Eukaryota; kingdom Metazoa; phylum Chordata; class Aves; order Psittaciformes; family Psittacidae; genus Psittacus; species Psittacus erithacus. The sequence continues at coordinate 22,320 of WYDI02017281.1, forward strand.
AAGGTTGGACTCAAATGCTCTTTCCCCTCCAGCCTTCTCCTAAAATGACAATTATAAATGTGATCGCCTCTCCACATGAGACCATTATGTAGCCAAGTGACCTTACTTCCCACAGCACACCACTTCTGGGGGCACTACTAAAAGGTAACAGTTTGGGAGGTGACCAGAAGAAATGACCACTATTTCTTTTCCTGGCTATTGCATACACTTTCATAGCAGAATCTTCCCAGACCTTGTCTCCCTAGGCTTGTAGACTGAGCACATTTCTCACTTCTTGCAGCACCTCAACTTCACAGGGGCAGCAGAGACCTCTGCCATATGCACACAGTTTAGTGGTAGACTTGGCAGCCCTGGGGTAAAGGCTGAACTTGATGATTTTAAAGGTCTTTTCCAACCTAGCTGATTCTGTTATTCTACGTAGTGTTGACAGTCACGGGTGCTCAGATCCCACCACATCCAGGTGCTACCAGACCTCACTTTCATCATCATGATATAGTTCCCACAGAGAATCAAACTCAGCACTTCAGAAAGGCACATTTCTCAAATCAGCTATTAAAATTGACTTTTATATTATTGATGCCATCGTAGCCATTCGAGGAAGAGATCTCTTATTCTGCATTTTTTGTCTCAAAAATTCTATTAGCAATGAAAACACGTAGTTTTATTAATTCATTGAGTAGCAAGGCAGAGAACAGTCACATCATTCCTCTCCCCAGCAGTTAAGAGATGGAGAAAAATCAGAGCTCTGGTGGTTTCTTGGCTCCATTGGGAAATGGCACAGATATCTCTTACAGTACAGATTATTCAGGTAATCCTATATACAAATGCAGCATACTTTTTTCTCCATAAATTCTGTCCAGTTCCACTGAAGAGGCTGGATAGAGCAAAAGAAGAGAAATAGCCAAAATTTAGATTGAAAAGAGAGGTAATCTCCAATTATAAGTAAGTCTGATTGCTCCATATATAGTAATTCTCTTAATATATTCAGTGTCATTGCAACTTCAAATTTATGAGACTTTCACCATATTCTGTAGGAAATACCTTCACAGTTCAATAGATCTTACTGTCAAGGCTCTTTAAGTGTCAGTCTAAATGCTCCCATCCTCATCTTATCCCATTACTCTTAGTTATAGCCTATATTCTAGCCTCAAAATAATTCCACTCCCACATAGTGTTGAAATCCTTCTAACATTTCAAGCCTCCACTACCCTCTGGCACAGGAAGACATTAGACAAATATACTAGACTAAATTAAAATTGTCAGAAAAACCAATGAATGCCAGATAATGTAAAAATAAATACAATTAGAGCAGTTAAAAATGGAGAAAGCCTATTAGATTACTGAATGCGCCCCTGAATACAGAGTGTCTTAAATTAATCTGATATTAAATGTGATCTAAGCCAAAAAGGTCAAGAAGAATCTTGTGCATCTTCTTAAATCTAGGATTCCTTGGCCTTTATATACGATATCGCAAAATGCTAATACAGCAGCACCTGAAGGTATGGTAATTTATTTCTCAAAAACTGAATTAATTTCTTTTTCTTTTCTTTTCTTTTTTTTTAATAGAACGATGTGCTTTGTCCTACAGCAAATGTGAAGATCTTGGACAGGACTCAACTAAAGTTACCTGTCAAGCCTGCGCCTTCTTCAAACCGAGTGCAAAGAGAAATACTGCTGTGCCTGTCTACAGTCAGGTAGAACTGCTGCATCCAACCTCATCTGAGCTGCAATTTCAACAATCACGCATGGGAATGAAGTCCTGGAAGAATATTTGATTGTGTTTGTTTACCAACAGTGTTGATGGCAAGCAGCTTTGCCTGGCAAAAGAAGGATGAAATTTGATTCTTAATAATACCACGGCTCTGATAGGAACTGTGTTACAAGAAATACCATTTCAGGGTATCAGAAGAGAGACGATCCAAACGAAGCAGCAATACATCGAAATCTCAGTTTTGTGAAAGTTATTTTAAAGGGAACATAAATACATAATCCCAAAGTCAGACCATGTAGCATGACTGTGATCACCGCAGGCCCACTGCAGTTAGGGGTATTTTTAAGTATTCTTTGTGGTTATACCTGAATCAGCTCAAAATACAAGTAATCTCCTTTTATCAACAGAGGACCTTCAAGGAAGAACAGTAGAATTCTTCCTAAACTTTTTAAACCAATAAACCACAGCTGATCTCCAACATATTTAATAGGCTTCGTTTGATATTTAATAGCCCTGGGCAACATGGTTTAGTGTGAGGTGTCCCTGCCCATGGCAGGGGGGCTGGAACTAGATGATCTGAAGGTCCTTTCCAACCCTAACTATTCTATGATTCTGTGATTCAGGCTGTAAAAGTCTGCGTTTACTTCTAAACATGTGTCTTAAGGACTAAAGAGTTGCTTTAAAAATATCAGATGCCTCAGTCTAGAATGAACTCTGCTTCTTTGAATAAGCTTGATACACAAACCTAGACTCAAGAAAGCATTTTCTTGTACTGAAACTCTGCATTGGTGGGTCAATTAAAAATAGATTCAAGAGCAAATAATGTTCCTTAGCAACTTAAACAGAGCAGGAAAAACCACACTCATTGCTAACCACCAGGGGAAAACCAAAGTGACTCGTCTCTTTGCTAAATTACCTTGCTTTATTTTATTACCAGCCTCTTCAGGCCTTTTATATGAGAGACATTTGCTGACATATGTAAATGACTTCAGTGAGGATGCTCACATTCTGCTCACAAAGCACAGAGGAAGCAAGGCTGAGTTCAGGTCTTCCCATTTGCCTTGTTCCTGGAAAATCTGAGGCACGATGGGCTTCTAGCGTGGAGTTGGACCTTCTGTCTTCCCTTTTGTATAAGCAGCACATGAAAAGATATTTCAGTTCCATTGCTAAATATTCAAGATGTGTAATGCAATGACATCGCCTGTCTGGAAAGATTAGAGGACATCACACATCTAACCCATAATATCTCAACAATCTGCTGAAAGTATCATTATGTTTTGCTTTGTGCTTCTTCAGCACCTGGTTTAAGATGGCCATTGTTTTGGCATTTTGGTTTTAAGACATGATGAACAGCAAGCACTTAAACAATACTCTGCTTTTTTAAAGGAAAACTTATGTCTACTGCAACAATTATGAAAGCTTTTACTTGGGAGACTGCAATGAAAGACATCTGATGGATTCTGAATAAAGAAAAATCCCTTTATTCATGATGATAAAAGCCTGCAGTGTTCAGAATATCTTTTAAAGAAAGAAAAGTTCTTTTTCTCAAGATACGCCTGACAGGCTGTAGCTGGAAGCATATGCTTCCAGCTACACGAGTTCAGATGCTCACCAATCTTTGCAAAGTCAAAGGGATCAATCCAGATTTTCTGCATTTTAATGCAGGGCCAATTATTTTTGCAATCAACCCTTGAAACAGGCCTGACTGGCGTAATTCTGATATTAATTCCAACTCTTTTGATTCTGATTTTGCAAACAGCATCGCTATAGAACTGATCACTACAAATTAAGTCATTGTTATCTTCATGTCAAGGTAAGACCTTAAAAATCTCAAAGATGTGTATGATCTTACAGACTTTGTGGAGAATCTGATTTGATAAAACCAGATGGGAATGACAAACAGACCACAAAACACTGGGAAGAATCCAGCCACAAGTCTCTTTTATGACAATGCATTTTAGAATCTTGCAAATATTTATCTTCCCTTCTGCTGGACAGCCAGGTTGAATCAGGTTTTGTATTTTTTCAAATTATTTATGTGATTTCTACCTAAAGAAAGGAAAAAGATTAAGCCCTGCTTATACGCAGCAGCTCTGCCATCCTATATATCACAGTGGTTTCTGTCTGTGAGAAGTAGCATGTTTCTTGAATTTGTTCCTAATCTTTCTTAAGAGAGAAAGATGACTGAATCACATTGTCAACAGACCAAAGCAGAACAGCGGGGCTGATACGTGTCTCTTATTTGTGCAGTGTGCAACAGCTTTCCTCCATTATTATCCTGTATACATAGCATCAGCAGGCTGAAATGTTGATGAACAGAATGAATCCACTAAGCCCTGGAAGTGACAGTAATGTTTTCCATTTCCTGCTGGATACAGAAAAGGTTACTTTGCCTTTGTGTCCTTCAGTAGCATTTCCTATCATTAAATGTTAGACCACGAAGACTGATGGAAGAGAAGCTGACAGTTCATGCCTTTCTCCTATCTTTTTGCCTGTTTTCCAGAGGATGGTTGCCTTTTCATTCTTCTCCTTAGCAAAATAACTAGCTGTGTCCTGCCTGTCTGTGGCTTAGGCTTCAGAATCATTTTTAGATGTTACATGATGACACTTAACACTAAGTAGCTCATCAAATGAAGGGTTTAATAACAAGTATGAACAGGGCACCTAACTATCACTCTAGACTTAGAAGGCCGGCCTTTGTTTTCTTTAATCATCATTTCAGAAAAGTATAATCTGGTGTAATTAATATTATTATTATTAAACATGGCTATTGACAGAAAACTGTACTATCTTCTTTTCCTGACTAGCCCATGGCTTCCTTTTCTCCAGCGTTTTACCTCTCAACGCATACGTCCCACCACACACTTCACGGTCCTGTTTTAAGTGATGCCTTTAGTTTTTAACCATTTCTTTTAGGGATTAAACTCATTTTTTAGCCCTGTAGAGTTGTAAGCTCAAGAAGCGCCACGAGTCAAGCTGCACGGGGTCTGACCATCAAGCAATGGGGAGGGCTCAAGGAGACACTGTGCAGCAAAAAGGTGCCCTTTTCCCTAAAAATGCCTGAGCACAGTGCTGCTGCCTGTTTTACATGGAAGTCATGAATACAAAAAGCTGATCAGGTGCAACTGTTTTCAAGAATCTACAATGAAAAGAACATTTTTAAAGGGAAACATGGAGTTGAGGGGTGGTAGATCATCTTCAGTCCACCTCAACTTAGTGCTAGATAAAAGAAGCTTCACCCTCCCTCCTAATCTGCTTTGTAATGATGCTTGCACAGTGCAGAGAGCTATTTAATCCTGCTCCAGCAGCCAGTGTGTTGATATGGCATAGGTAACGCCCAGCAGCCGCCAAAGGGAGGACCAGATCCCCATCACCCCCAGGTGCTCTGTGGGTTTATCTCTGGATAGGTAGCCCATTCCTACCTCCAGACAAACGTCCTATTCCTATCCATGAAGCAAAAAAGGTGAAAGGGAGGTGTTCCTACCACAAATAGCAGGGCAAACAGAATATTCCCCCACCACCATGATGTTAGATAAAGGGCAGTTTTCCCATTTCTCCCGTCACTTTTGACATCTGCCATGAACATTAATCCTGTCAGGGGAACATCCTCACTGTCAGTGTTCTCAAATGCTGACGACTCTGCTGTCCATTTTGACTAACAAAAATGAAATCAAGCAGCACACCAAATGTACCCAGCAATTCTATGTTGCTCACAAATTCCTCCAAATTAACATTTCATCTACAGTGCAATGATCTATACTTGCACAGCCCTCTAGCAGCAAAATAAGGTGCTATTTAGAACATTTTGTAAGGTTATTTCACATCAAAATAACAGTACATTCGCAAATGGGTTTTAAATCCCCGGATAAGTTTTATCCATCTGCCCCCAGAAATTCATCTAAGTTCCATTTCTTTTAGCTGATCCAGACCTATAGAGAATATAACAAGATCCAATTTGCTCTTTGTAAAAAAAGCCCACGATGAGACACAACCTAGTAGGTTTCTAGCCGTGGCATATTTAAAGAAGAGGGGCAGGGGGAAATCCCATTACTTCACTTCCCCAGTTAAGCTGTTTTTCCCTTTCTCTTTAAATATTGTAATTCCCAAGCCCCTGGTGTGCTTCAGGAGTTGCTGAGAGAACCTTGGGTTGCACAAGCACAGGCTGTACAACTCAATTACCAAGATCTGAAGGAAACTCGTGTCCTCGGACAGCATCTCTGAGGTTTCGCCATGAATGCTGCCTGATCTAATTACGAAACACTCAGCATCTTCGTGGCAATTACTAAGGAAAATAATTATGACATGACCACTGTCTTCTTTCAGATGGAAAAGCAGCAGAAAATGACAGGAAATGGAAGTTGGCTGGGAGTTAATAAAACAGCCTTTGGCAAGAGAGAAGAGAAAAGCCGATTCCATGAGAAGGTACAATTTTCTCAACCAGAAAATGAGGAAAAAGTAACACATTGCAAACTAAGGACCAACAGGAAAAAAGAGAACATTCAGTCACAAATGAGCCACAGACACCATAACAATGTGCAGCTTATGCTTGCAGACAGCTGCCTATCACAGTTCATTACAGGAAAAGAGCCTTTAACAGAGGCCATTGTATGATTTGTAGCTGCCCTACTGAAACACATTTGCCCTCAAGAGTGAGGTGACAATGCATTAATAATCCTACACCTATCCATGTTATGAATTACATTTCTTTCAACACTGAAACCAATCTGAATCACTGAAAACACACTCAAGTCCCCATAGGAGTTTGTCTGGTGGCTACAACAGCGAATGGGAAAGCGAAACTCTTAATTGCAGCCCCAACCTTAATCGCTGATTTGCTGCACGAATGTAATCATGCAACTTAACTGCTCTGCCTCAGTTTACTGATGCATGTCATATTAACAAGTAGTTCTGGAGTAATCAAAATATAGCAGACAATTTATAAAACAATGAAGGTGATCAGTATAGAATCATAGAATGGTTTGGGTTGGAAAGCACCTTAAGATCATCCAGTTCCAAACCCCTGCCACGGGGAGGGACACCTTGCACTAAACCATGTCACCCAAGACTCCACCCAACCTGGCCTTGAATACTTCCAGGGATGGAGGATTCACAACTTCCCTGGGCAACCCATTCCAGTGCCTCACCACTCCTACAGTAAAGAACTTCTTCCTTATATCCAACATGAACTTCCCCTAATGGGGGAACTTAAGTTTGAACCCATCAGCCCTTGTCCTACTACTACAATCCCTGATGAAGAATCCCTCTCCAGCATTCTTGTAGGCCCCCTATGGCACCAATGCAACACAGAGCTGTGGGTCTTAATTAATGTTTATAAAGTACCTGAAGAACTTGGGAGAGCTGGCGCCAAGGGAATACAAAAGTATCATCACGTTTATTTTCCAAAGAGGTATGAATATGTGATTATAATTTTATTACCCATGCGGATCTATGTGGAGGGTTTCAGCACAAAGGAAATTAAAGTTTCTGACACCTTCTCTGCAGCATGGTTCATTATCGGAGTGGTGTATCATATGTAAGGGATTTAATAACCTGCGCTTAAGATCAACTATGAAATCACACCCAAATGTTGGCTATCTTCGAGCAATGTATAAGCAAAATACTGCCTGCGAAATAGTGTTTTAAATGCTATTTTTCTAACGTGGATGTTATAACAACACACAATCTGAGTACTTTCAGAGCATTTATTTACCGTAGCAGCTGTAATTTCCCCTCTATTTTGATTATCTTGACATTTTCTAATCAGAAGAGTTATAAATTTCGAAATCATATGGCAGGCGTGCTAGGCTGCAGGTTAACCCCCCAAGTGAAGTTACTTTCTTTATTAGATGTTAAATTGCTTTTCTACAAAAGGAGAATTGTATTTTGGTTAATTTTTGCTTTTTTAATTCTTCCAAAGATTTTGTCTGATAACACAGTGATCTGAGTGACAGCAAAGATTTTTGTTTTCAATATTCCTGGATAAATATTGACTAAAGATGCCAGTTCTGTCTTTCACCATTGAGATGAATTAGTTCGGGCACAATTACAGCAGGGTTTTTTTTAGTATAGCGTCTAGTATGACTTAAAAGTTTCTAAACTGAGTGTAGAATTTGCACAGATTTTCTTCCTGTATAGATCTAGCATTTTCAGACATCATCACTAAGGTCTGGAATTTGGCTGGGGAGTTACAGCTGCCTGCATGTTAAACATGATACTCTTCCAGCTCAACCCAGATTCCTGTAAATTATAAATAATATAACTTAGAAATATTATAAATTATAAATAACGCATTCTGTATTCATAGTCAAGACTTTTTATTCAGATACTCTCCATGTTCCCTTTATTAATACCATTTCCAGCACCACAAGATATGGAAGGTTTCCCTCCTAAGTTCCATGTGAAGCCTATTACAGCTATGAATGCCCACGGTCAGAACAGCCTGGTTCTTCAGGACTCCCCCAGCTACACCTAAAAGCATATGAGAAGCTTCAAATTAAGGGAGTTAAACACTCAGAAATGGTATGGTTATAGAAAACCATGGACATCTTCTCATGGTGCTTAATTTGTGGGGGATAAAAGCCAAGAGAGGTTTTCAATAACTTTGTTAGAGAGATTTCCTTTCTCAGACCTTTTGTCAGACCAGTGTATGTATGACCAAACCCTTCTCTCCTAGGAGATACACTTTTTACCAACAATCAAAAGTCAGAAGCAATGCCATTCCTAACTCACTGTCTAGCAGCATTACAGTCCATAAACAAGATAGGGGATACATTTTTCAGTGCAGCTTTCCCTAATTCAGAAACTTCAACATGCAAGTTCTGATGGACTTCTGACTATTGTGTCCTTTCTAAGCTGCAGAAACACTATCTGCTGGAATAACTCAAGGAATGAGCTCAGCAGATCTGTCCAGCCCAAGACAAGAAGAACAACTGACACTAGCACTTCCAAGTTTCACACTGACATGTGGACAAACTCTTTCCAGCTATTACATCTCATCGAATAGCTGTGAACAAACTTAAGAGGCAACTTTACAGCTTCTTTGCTTTCTGACATATTTATGGCACAAATGAAAGCAATTAATTAGCATGACCAGCTTACACTATGTCCTAACCTCCATTCTCTTTCAGAAACTATCTGACTAATAATAACAGTTTATTACATGGTTTCATTATGAATTTTAAGTTTTAACTTTTGAAGATAGATTTGGAGAGCATCAATCCTCACTTTTTTACAGGTATCATTTGAAATAATTTACTTATTTTTCACATAATTATTTCATTGCTTAATACACAGACATAAAGGAGAAAAAAGAAAACAGAACTGCATGTCCTGGCAAAGAAACATCCCAATGTGGGATTGCAGTCCTCTATTCTGGATCCATAATTCATGCATTGGACAAGTGTACACAGGACTTCTCTGTTTTGACAGATATAATCTAAAGATGAAAACATGTTCCAAAGCAGAAGGATTTGTAGCTTTTCAAATTATAAATGAGTTTTGGCTTTGAATCCCCTAACATCATAGGGAGGAATGTGACCACTATTAGCCCTAGTAGCATGACATGACTTCGGATTTGAAGCTGATTTTCTCTCACAAGGGTGTATTTGTGCACACTGCAGTCTTATTCTCTCTGTTAAAATGGCAAATAAAAGAAGGTGCAGATGTTAGGAGGATAATCACGACTGAGATCTTCAACCATTATTCAGAAGTCAATGCTTAGCAAATCTGCACCGAATGCCAGCTGATAACTTAAACTGAGTTCAACACACTGATTTAAATGCTGAGAGTCACACAGGCCCTTTCAGCAATCTTTCTCAAGAGGTCCCAGGTTTAGCCAGGCTGACCAATAACCCCTCCAGAAAGTAAATGCACTGAGAAGCGTATTACTTCTACACATCCATGTATCTTCCCAAGGATCTTCTCAAAAACAGAAGTCACATTGCAAAGTCTTCCTTGTTTGCGGAACTCATTCTTCCTGCATATATTTACAGTGACCAAGCACTTTGTTTAGACACACGCAGAGTTTCTCTCAAAATCCACCTATCTCAGAAAGCAAACAGTACGGCAGAAAAGGAAAACAGATTGTCAATGCTGCCTCTGCAGCAGAGCTGCTCTGACTGCCCTAAAATATTTAACCCATGGATAAAAGCTCTAATGGCAACATCATTATCCAAGACCTTCAGAGAGGCTAACGTGCGATGACCACATAGTTATACACACAAGGAGCTCAAAGTTAGACTGCCTTTGAAGTAATCAGATCACAACGCTCTGGACTGCAACACAAATACAGTGCCTTGGAGAAATAAAAGAAGAAAAGGACTATTTTTCATTATTTTTTGGCAGATGCTATAGTGTCCTAGTAACAGAACCATATCCTTAAACTAACTGCAAAGCTCATGGTGCTGAAGCCTCTCAAAGCCACTGCAACTACACACACTTTATGGCACAGCAGAAATAACCTCCTCATTTTAAATGCTGTAAGAAGGTGAAGGTGGCTTAGAAGTACATGCATTTATGTAGTCATTTCTATACTTGGCAATTTAAGAAGCTCTACACAGTGAAAAGAGGATGGTGGGTAATACAAGAAATAGCCTTTTATACTTGTGAACAAACAGCAACATAAAGCATAAAAATGTGCATTGGGCGCCAACTCTAGTTTATTTTGATTCCTAGGTCTTAATATTACAGCCATTATGCTTCATACTGAGTCTGGATATACATGGATGTGTCCTCTCCTAAATTTTTAAAGAAGCCTTAAAGATATTTTGCTGTGTAATAACATCAAGGATACACACCTTTCATAGCCTGGTTCTCCAGTCAGACTGAAAAAGCTTTGTGAAGGAAGGAAGCATCATTAGCCTTCCTTACTAATAACAGGCACAGAGAGGTGAAACAATGTGCTTAAAATTATACCAGATATGTAGGTGGAAATAGGACCCCCAAACTCTTCAGCCCTGTCCACTGTGATGCAGTCTCAAGCAACAAATTCATTTCCAACACATATAAGGCATACTTGTTTCCAAATCTCACAAAAGCAAACCAACAACTTTACCTGCAGCTGAGCAAAACAATCTAATTCAGTTTTCTGCAGAACAATGTCACCTTCTGAGGTTTGTTTTCATTTCATTCATAGTTTATTCCCTTTCAGCAGAGCAACCAACACTCATCATTTCTTTGAAGTCTCCTTCTTTTTCCCACACCGGCATTAGCTACATAGGCAATTCTTCTTTCCCCTTCAATAGGGAAGAAGTACAGCTGTTTGGCATAGGTTTAGGGTATTATTTGCTGTGTTTCTTTAAATAACTGCAGTTCCACAGTTTATCTATTTTTATAGCCAACTTTGAGGCAATAAAATAATAAATACCAGTGGATTTTCTAGGAATCAACAAAGTGGAGACAAGGATATATAGCCCTGAGCAAAGCAGACTTCTGAAGTGAGGCTGAGAAGAAGAAAAAGAGATGAAATCTTAACATCCAGGTGAAGAGAAGGAACAGAGAGGGTGCAAGAGTGGAGACTTTGAAGTTATCTTGCAAATAAAGGCCAAACAGGCAGGTACAGAGACTAGAGGAAAGAAGGAAGTGTAAATCTCTGTCAGTGACAAAGTAGTGGAAGAATGGAAAATAAACAAGCCAGAAAGGAGACCTTGCTGGTCTTTGCATCAACATTGGCTAGATCTTGCAACTGGAGAAACAAGAGGAGGGAGGCTGTAAGGATGAGTCACTATTTACACATCAGTACTTTGCACTACGTGCAAGAAGAGGGAACAGTCCGGACGCGTCGTTCAGTGAATGGCTACAGTTCTGCTGTGAACTGTCAGGATGCGAACGGCATCTGCCAGAACTGCAATACACAATGTCACATCACGTCATCACTAGTGACCCTGTGCCCCAGAGGCAGAACAGGGGAACAAACCTCCTCCTTTGGCGCAGCACAAAAGAACCGATCCCATTTATCTGTAAGGCAGCTCTGACACAATTTGCAACTACTTTTTTGTATTACAGTTGCTCTGGTCAAGTCTTTGGCCATCTAATCTACTACTCAACATGCTTCTGACTACACGTAAGCTGGATTAATTTCTGGACCTAAAGATCCAGATAGGTCTTCAGTCCAAAACGTGTTTCTGAACCAAGATTAGCATATGACACCGACTTTCCCTTTGTTACCATTTCTGGTTTAACCAAACATCTTTTCTTGTGTTCCTTGAACAGTCTCTGAACCATTCCTCTATGTGCTTAACTACCTGTCCTACGCTGAACCACATACATGAATTACTGGAAAGGAGCACTTAGCAAATTACCTATATCAAATACAATTTGATATTGAAATACATGAATTTGTTATTCATTTTATGCTGCCCTTTTCAGAAGAGATGTTCAAGTTCCCTGCAAAGTATCACTTTAAGAGTAACACCAGCTATTCTCTGACTATGAACCTGTGAAGTCTTTTCTTTTGTCCAGTTTGAGCAGAAATCAAGCCATTTGCCATTCAGCATATGCCTGTTCATTCTCTTATTGTTTTCCTTCCTCCACTCACAAGCACATCTTATCACACGATCTCTACCCAAATGTACCAAAATCCTGTGGCCTTGTCTTTGGAAGATTTCAGGAAGAAGACTGCAGTGTACCACTAACTGCAGTTAGAAAGAGTAGACAGCTCATGTAGCTGTTATTTATTCATTTGACATTCTTAAACATACACCTGGAATACCTACAGAGTTTCAACAAAGCTTCAGTGAAGCCTAAACCTGCACTTAGATTTTTATCCCTGTAATTTGCAGGTCAGCCTTGTGGCTTCTTTTATTGGCAATAATTAAGCAATTCAAGGTAGATTATTTCACTCACAAAAAGCAAATATGCTTTGAGAAAGCTGTGCTGCAAATCATTCCCACTTCTTGTTTCTTCACATAAACTCCAAGCACATCATCAGCAATCAGATACCTTGTTTCTCACTGATGTAAAGGAAAAGAAGGACTGTGGCTTCCCTCAGAGCTGCAGAATCACTGATGCTGGTAGGGACCTCAGAGCATCACCTAGTCCGACCTCTGCTCAAAGCAGGGTCAGCTACAGCATGTTGCCCAGGGCCATGTCCAGCCAGGTTTGAATAGCTGCAAGGATGGAGAGGCCACAACCTCTCTGGGCAGCCAGTGCCAGTTTTCACACACCCACATTGTGAAAAGCTGTGCGCTCTGGGGCTTTTTTAATGGCATTTCCTAAATTTCAACATGTGCCCATATCCTCTTACCCTTTGACTGGATGCCACCAGGAAGTCTGGCTCTATCTGTATATCCTCCCACCAGATATTTATACACATAGATAAAATCCCCTGAGCCTTGTCACCTCTGGGATGGCTTCTTCCCATTGTCTGAAGAAGGAGTCATCTCCATCTTTCTGATCTGGTGGTCTGTGGTCAGTACCCACCACAGCATCACCACCATTGGTCTACTCTCTGTGTATGACCTAGCAGCTCCCACCCGGCTCATCATTTGGTGTCAAGGCGAAGTTCCCTCACATAACGTGCAAAACCTGCTGTGGTTCCTACCTGCCCTCCCCTGTCATTCCTATGATGGCTTTGCCCCACTTGATCAGGAAGACCACATTTCTTTGTAGACACCTTTGACCCCCAAAGAAGATCCCATAGTCATAAAAGCCCAGTCCTTGTTGTTGACACCAGACATGCAAATAGTCGTAGACCTATAGGGTCTGTCTGCTCTGTCTCTAGCCCTACCCCATAAACAAGAAAACCATCTGGGCCACATGTCCTCAACCATGACCTGTGAAAACATATAGCCATAACTCATATGCTCCAGGTGCCACTATCACTGATGCTCACCTGAAGTGGGTAATAGCCCAGGAGCTGGACAAGCCCAACCAGTCTGTCTACAGCATCTGAGATCTGAGCCCTTGGTAAGCAGATAACATCCCCTAGAACACAGGTTGGGTCGATAGATGAGGACTCCATCCCTCACAGTCAGCCATTGCCACCAGCCTTCTTTCTCAGGCTCGGATGCTTTACTGGACAGAGCTCCAGCCTCACATCTGCACCCAGGGAACTGAAGCAATTCAGTAGTTGCAGATCTGCAGGTGGAGCAGAAGCCTTCTTCCTGAGCCCAGAACTCACAAGCTTCTGCCTATGCCACCATGGAAATCTCATTTCCCAGCCTAACAACCACAGACTTCCAGCACATTCTTCAGTACAGTTAGGGGCTCAGGTTTTTGTATCCTCAGGGTCCTGGAGAAGAACTAATCTCTTCCTGGACTACTGCACCAACTGCTGCATCTGGGAGCTGTGTTTTAAAGCCAGCAGCTATACAGACTTCCCCACGGCACCTGCTGAAAGGGTGCATGATCTTCCCTAACGAGGAGTCAGCTGGAGAAGGAAAAAAGCTCAAAGCACCTTCTGATCAGGCACAGCTGGCAGAGCTCATTAGAAGTTGCTAGAGCCTGCTGGAACACAGGCCTCCTGTAGTTATCCCTTCCCAGCTGCAGCCAGCACCCTGAAAACCCATGAAGAGATCCCAGTTCTCCAGTCAGCCCTAGAAGTTCCCAGGAGGTCTCAAAGGAAAGCAGAGAAACTACTCATCTGTTGGCTGCCTCTTTTAGCTGTGCTCACCTCATGAGTTTAATAGAGTCCTGATGACCACCACAAACCACAGCAGCTTCTGTTCAAAGCATCCTTTTTTTTTCTGTGTGGAAGTACAGAAGAGTATATTTTTATGGATAAACAATGCACCAGCCACTAAGTGGAACTTCTTAGGTTGCAATGAGATAGATTACTAAATCCTTGTCCACCGCTGGCCCAAACAATGTAAATTGACATTTAATGGGAAACACTGCAAGTTTCTACATTTCTTTCCCATTATCCAGCTTTCTTCACGCCTTGATTTTTCTGTGTAACCAACTGCTGTTACAAATCTGTATGGAATAGTAAAACGGACAGAGAGTAATGTAGAGATAGCAAAACAATAAGAAGTTTTCAATTCTGGAATTATTTAAAACCCAGGTCTGGAAAGCAAACTCAACCCATAAACATTAAGGGAGCGCTATGGTAGATCAACAAGGTACGACATGAATTCTGCAAATGAGGTACTCATTTGAAGCTGCACTAGAGAGAAGAGTATCTGAACTTCTCATGAAACATAATGCTGGCAGAGAGATGACTGATTTCTGTTCTTTAATGCTGACATAAGGTAAGATACTTTATCATTTGGAAAGAAAGCAGTTGTAGTCGTTCTTGTAGCAATAGTTGTTAACTCTTCAAGGAGAAAGTAGAGATCAGTGCATTGCAGTGCTGTATTTATACATTTTTGCAGGAAGTGCAGAAATATCTAATTCTCATCCCTCTGTCTTCCCATTTACAAAAAAGAAAAGTAATTCTGAGGATACCGGTTGCCTACAGCTTCTTTTTCTTGTTGACTGACTCAACATCAGCTTGTTTTGTGAAGAGGAGGCTGAGGGGCCTCTAATTCTGGGCTAACACTTTCTCAATGGGAGCCGTAAAGATGATGGTAAAGTTGTAAAGAAAATGCTTCTCAATCAAATGGCCCCAAGATGGAGGTTCAGCTTGGATGTCAAGAAAAGATTCTTCACTTGCAGTATAGTGCTCATCTGGGGCAGCTGTCAAGTCTCCAGCCTTAGCAGTAGTTGAGGCTCAGCCCAGGCAAAGCTGAGTCTAATACAGTTCGGTGCTTTGAGTAAAGACAGGACTAGAGATCTCCAGTAGTGTCTTCCAAAGAACATCTTTACCTTGATATGGACTTGGTGGTGCCTGCAAAGGTTTTTGCCCAGACTGCAGTCTGCTTTTAGTGCCTATGAAGTCTTTCTCCTCTCTCTAAATTTCACGGATTTGCAGGAATTTCATTGTCACTGAGCTCTCTACCTCTTTACCAAATTGCACACAAAATTGGTGAACAAATTCAAAAGACCTTGGGGGAGACAGAGGGAGGAAAGAGATGGAAAGGCAAAAATGTAAACACATTTACTCTCTCTTTCTTTTCAGAGAGGAATGATCACACACTTTCATTTTTGTTTTGCTTCCACAAAGTTATGCTACAGGGCAGATTGCCACAGGCCAGTCCATGTGTGAATTCTTGTCCTTTTCAGTATGTCCTTAACACAGCGATATGAAGGCACAAAACCACCATTCATCTTGCTCTCCAGTACACTCCTTTTCCTGAGGCCCATGGTGCCAACTCTGCCAGACATAATCCTAGATGAAGCAGACAACTGTTCTGACCTGGTACTGTAATTCCTACATTCTGGCTCCCATGTAACATTTATGTCCGTGACCTGATTTGAAAATCCAGCTGATGATATAGGGCAGGACAGAGAAGATGGAACAGCATGTTATGACCTCTGAGTGGTATTTCTCTTCATATATTGACTGAGCTGAGAAAGTGAGTTACAGTGTCATGCTCTCCATGATACTAAAGCAGAAATCAAAGCTAGCATAGGAAAATGCCGAGTGAAAGATGTGTCTGTGCATTGCAAATAGCAGCATCGTCAGCCAGTGAGTTCAGTGCGAAACATCTAGCTGCCCATGTTGGGAAGTTGTTGAGGACAGAATCTGGAAGTCTTACTTAATACTGCACGTATTCAATTGGTCTTTTCTACACTTAAGGATGAACACAATGTGCACCCACACAGTGCATGGACTGATGTCTGAAATACCAGTCATTACATCCACTGGCTTGACAAAAGATATTTTGGTATTTGCTTGGAAGATGTTAGCTGTCCACTTTATACTCCCAGGCAGGGATGCTGGCCCAGTCAGTAAGGAAAAGAAGACATATAGGACTCCAGTGAGACTTTTGAGCTCTGACCCCATCTATCAATAAATGTATTTTACTTGCCATCATCTTTCACCAAAACTCCCCAAACCTTCCATTTAAAAGCAATATCAAAAGTCCTTAGGGTTTCTTGACAGCAACTTCTGTCTTGATAACAACCCCAAATGAGAAAAAGCTTTTTTGATCTTTCTTTGTTTCACTACTTGACAAGGTTGGCTTTTTTTCTGCCTGGAAAGCAAGAGCAGCACTGTAAATGCCATTCATTCATTTCTCTTTTTGGAAGAAGTTCAGTGCTATTTCTTAACAATGGTCAAGGCTTGAATACACACCATCTGCCTGCAGGCTCATTCCAGAACCATCTCTGTTGTCACAATTCCTTGCTTTCAGCTGAATAGAACTTTCTGATCTACCTTATTCCTTCCATTTACAGTGGTGGGAATCAGAAGAGTCACAGAATCATAGAACAGTTAGGGTTGGAAAGGACCTTAAGATCACTCAGTTCCAGCCCCCTGCGCCATGGGCAGGGACACCTCACACTAAACCATGGCATCCAAGGTTCTGTCCAACCTGGCCTTGAACACCATCACGGATGGAGCATTTACAACTTCCCTTGGGCAGCTCATTCCAGTGCCTCACCACCCTTACAGTAAAGAACTTCTTCCTTATATCTGACCTGAACTTCTCCTGTTTAAGTCTGAGCCTGTTACCCCTTGTCCTATCACTACAATGGAATCATAGAGTAGCTAGGGTTGGAAGAAGTCTTATTACGTTACCCCATTTCAAACCAGGCACATATTTTGGGCCTATCTGAAGCCATCTGAGACTGAGAGATTGACAGCATTCACTTTCATGACCTCAGGGACCTCACTCAAGGGGAAAAAAAATCTGAAGAAGTTTCCCATAGGTTTTGCATAAGCTCAGATATAGCCTCTCAACATCCAGCCTAGTGAATTCCACCCTAAACATTGCTTAATTCTTGGGCAGTGCAATCATGTCCTCCCTGACAGATAACAACAGTACTTCGCTCATACTCTCTAAGAGTCACAGTATTAGTCAGCCAAAACCCACTGAGCCATTAGAAAAGCCACCCACTGACTTCCAAATTCTTTTATTTTTTTCCTAAATCAAGAGGCTAAAATCATCTTTGTCAGAGATATGCAGAGAATTGTGTAATACAGGTTTTCTTCTACAATTTTCTTAGCTTTTCCTACACTTTTGAGCTGAGGCATCCTCATTTTCTCCCTTTTCTTTATTTTTTGCCTCCTCTCTTATTTGCACATTTTCACCCATGAAATTCATTAGGCATTATTGTACAGAATTCTAAGCACAACATACCAGATACAGAAGGAGAAAAAAGACCCCAAACAAGGAAGAGCAAGCATAATGGATCCACGTGGGACAACTAAAATCTGTCTGTAACTATTATTAGCGCTAAAATTTTATAGCAAGACAATGAGTTAAAACCAAAACACAGCTACAAAAAAGCAAAACAATGCAAAAGAACCTCGATAACAAGCAAACATATTAAAAAGAGCAACAGTGAACACGTGATTCCTGATAAATAGGTTGCTGGAATTACCACATCAGCTAAACACAATCCTGCTTGCAATTACATGGTCTTTTTTGCTGCAGTGCTACCCTGTTCTGCACTTCTGTTTTAAGGTTCCCCACTGAATTCCTAGGATCTTCCCACTGTGCATGACTTAATACCCTTCCCCAAAAATATGTAGGGGCCCTGGAGAAATGATCATTACTTTCTGTATTCTCCTTTTCTTTTTTTCCTTTAAATTTTACCTTAAATTAAATCAGATTTTCATGCTCCTCCATAGTTATTAAATTAGGAAATGAGAGCCAAGCAGTATGCACACTTCCATGCTTTTGGGTCCCCAGCTGTTTCACCACCTTTCTTGAGTTAAACAGTGCAAGAACTTACTTCCATTCCATTCCTAAATTCAGAGCTGTATACAGATTAATCTGCTTCCAGTAGCTAATTCAGCTATCATGACTGCTCTTCTCCACTGACAGTGCAGACAGCCTGGTCTGGCAGCGCTGGATTGTAGGTGGCCTGAATCACTGATCACTTTCTCAAATTCAGATGCTAAAGATAGGCTTCTGGAGAAAAACAGTCTGAATACGGCCCCGCGTCTCTGCCAATTCTTCTCTTGTGATTTGTGTTTGCCTAGCTCTGAACCTCTCAAAATCTCATCAAGGACGCTGCAAGAAACGTGCAGCACTTCAGTGTCTCTTTCCTGGAGCGCGTACCATAACCATGTATCTGCTTCACGATTTCTATCCCTCCTTAGTAGTATCTCCTTTACTTGGCATCATGTAATTCTTGTTTGGAACTCAATTAAAGATTCTATTTATATTCTGTTTAATACCACAAAACCTCAGAATACTTTGAGTTGGAAGGGACCTTAGAGATCACCTTAGTTCCAACCCCCACGCCAAGGGCAATACAATGTAATACTGCTTAGGGTAGGGCTGGCATTGCACTATTACTGACCATGCAACCCAAGCGCCCTCCAGCATGGCAAATGCACTCCCTCATTCAGGCATAAACCCTTTTTTTTGCCTTTCAGCATCACTTTAAACTTTCCTGCTTGAGCTGAACTCGCCAATAATTCATCTGCTTTCTATTTACCAGGCTTCACTGCAGTCAAATGTAGTCAGCTGACTACGTATTTGGTCTGAAATACAAATGTCTGTGAGAATTTTAGCCCTTGATACTGCCAGCTGCTATTCTAAGAAGTAATCCTCATTTATAAAGAGTCACCTTTGAATGAGCAGTCACAACACTGATAAGGATCTGCAGGACAGAACCTTATAAATGTGTTTTTGTGCAGGTTATTTAGAGAGAACAAAACAAGCAGATGATCAGATTTAGACATCTGTTTTAAAGGCAACTCTGCAAATTGTCTCGAGACCAAAATAGATTATTAGCAGGAAATGGAGTTTTCTTAATATTGAATCTGATCCTGCCCTACTGAAAATCAATGGAATTCTGTCCCAGAATTTCATGGGAGAGGGGCTTGACACATTTACGCTCCCCAAAACCTAGCAGAATATACAAAAGCAGAGCTATAGCAACTATCAAGGAAAAAGCTCAATTTGGATAAACCTTAAATTTCAGTGTGAAAGCATTCACACTGGAAGAAGAAACAGAAACATGGGAAGATGGTATAGATGTCTGATATGAATGGCACTGCTGAATGCACCATTGGAAACACTCAGCTTTCTGTATGATCCATGAAGTATAAAAACTAAGGGATAGGAAAGAAAAGCCAAAATATTTAGGTGCACAAGAGTGTGGTTCCATACAGAAATGTTCACACAGAAAGAGCCTGTGCTTCTCTTAGTGTTGCTATTTTCATTTTAGTGTCTTCAAACAAAAAAACCAATATTTTTGCCAATGTCAATTAAAGCTCAGAATGCTTCTGGGACACACATCCTTATTACACCCATTCTT
The DNA here is from genome assembly GCA_009867235.2 of Psittacus erithacus. Lineage (NCBI taxonomy): Eukaryota > Metazoa > Chordata > Aves > Psittaciformes > Psittacidae > Psittacus > Psittacus erithacus. The sequence goes on from WYDI02017281.1 coordinate 42,286, forward strand.
ACAGACTACAATGACACAGAGTTTGACTCATTAAAGGCCAGAAAATGAGTCAGCAAAGAAAAAGAACCCAAAAGCCCCAATCATCCCTCGTCTGTGATAACCACTGAATAACCTCTCCCTCCTCTGTCATTAGTCAGCCTTGGGAATAAAGTCACTTATCTGAAACATAAAACTATTCCATACTTGATGTTTGCCTTTTTTTGTGTTTGTTTTTCCCTGTGATTGCCTCCTAACATTTCCCAGCCTCGCACACAGACTGATGCACTTAATTTTGACAGACACAAAATCCCTCTTAAATCTGCTGCACTGTTTATACTGGGATGTATAAAAATGACTTTGCGAAACAGTCTCAAAATAGAAAACGAGATTAAAAATACTTTGCACATGAAGACTTCTCTAGGCAATGAGAGAAAGAAAAAGAGTATCACAAACCCTATTCTCTTTCCCCTGGTCGCCTAAAGGGGCCCCTACAGCAGAACTACTATCTTTAATCCTATGTTCTGTTTTCAGCATGCATTTTATTTTCCTCTCTCTGCTAACAATACCTTATTAGCTCCCGAGCTCACCTCCTAAAAAGATATTCTAGGGTAAGGCTTTTCTGTATTAGATTTGCTAAGGTTTAGAAACAGCTTGGGCTCTTTTGGTGCTAACAAACACTTAGCGGTAAATGCCTTCTCAAAGAGAGTACTGCAGCAGTGATTTGGTCAGTGTATAAGCCAGTCTGCTTAACAAGCATGAACCTCCCTGGCCTGCCAGTATTACCACAAAATGGAATCATTTTCCTAAATGGTTTCATTAAAGGGACATTGTGAGGCTGAATAGGAGGTGTTGAATGCAAATGGACAGTGAATTTTTAGTCATGCCAAACCAGTCTGTGGCATCAGTCACAAAGATTTCACTGGAAAAAAAAAAGCCTCTGTCACTTTATTTGGAGATGAACACACTTGCAATGATTCTGAAAGATTCTCTGCCATAGCCACTGTGGCTATACAGTGCTCATCAGCCATGACCAACCCAATTTATCAGAAGAACCCAGGATGAGTTATTGTCTGACAATGGCAAGACTTACAATCACTGTGGAAAATCATAATCATCCATTGCTTCAAGCAATTCCAGCTGAATTGCCTCCCCAACTTCTTCATCCCATACAAAGTCATGATAGCCATATCAAGAAGGAAGAACAAGCTGCAAAGAGCAACCACAGCCTCTCCTCGAAGGAACTTCACATTGAGCAGCTTGGCAGGCAAGAGCAAGTTCTGCATTTTAACAAAAAACAGGAAGAAAAGGGCCAGAAGAGCATCATTTGAGACAGCCGTCACTATTTTTAATGTACAATGATGCTGCAGCAAGGACTGAGCCTTTCATCCTTTGGAATCTTTTAACTTCCTCTGGAAGATGGGAGAATAGGGTCTTCTGAGGGAACTACACAGCAATTTGACATGGGCCACATGCACTAGGATTTTTCTTGCCTCCTTTTCCACCTGAAGACCCCATCTGAATTTCTGAAAGACCGAAACAGGTATCCCTAATGTCTTCAGGCTGGTAATAGTGTAGTTGAGTGAGACTTAGTGGCCTGTGACAAAAAGAGTTGATGATCTGTCCATTTCTAATGCATCAACATGCGCATTTTGACACAGGAGAGTTCTTCAGTCAAGTACAATATACTTATTCCTCAGACCTGCCCTATTAAATAAGTGCTATTACAAGTCTTCTACATATAAGGCATGATGCAGTACTAATACAATCATTCACATCAATACGATTCATCTTCTCAAACTGCAGCCATGTAAGAACAAGATTCTCTCTAACTTCATGGAGATAAATATGCTTCCAAATGTGTCTCTGTTCCACCTAACTTGGACAGTTCCTGTAGGATGGGAAGAATTACTCTGGGACTGCTAATCTCACTCCACTGACAGTAAACAGAGCCTGGACATTCAGGCAATTCTAATTAAGGGAGATAAATATCAGCTGTAGTACAGAAGAGATAATTATGCACAAACTCCTACAGGCACAATTTTACCATAATTCAGTAGGATACCTTTTTATTGTTATCAGCATTTTGAAGGCCATATCCATTTTCAGATAATATGGGCATAAAACCAGCTGAGAAGCATGTAGGTGCTACAAGTGTAGGTGGAGTTTCTGTAATTCATCTTGTTTCCACTATAAAGATAAATATCAGTGCATGTCAATACCACTTGAAGTTGTTTATCTTGATGCTGACTTATTGCTTATTGGTCATTAAGAGAAACTGATGACATAGAGTAAGAGTTCCACATACATAGCAACCAATGCAAAAAATATAAGAAGGACAAGCAGATAAAAACTCTCAATGGCCTAAGGAAAAATAGTTTAGCAAATACATGATGTTATGAACAAACTTCATTAAAAAAAAAAAAGGATAAAAGAAAGAAAAGTGCAAGATAGAAAGGAAGAAAAAAAAAAGGCTCCCTTATTTCCCTGAACTCATCAACACCTTTCCTTCCCGCTTTCTCTACATTACAGATCCAACATGCATCTCTGTCAAGCCAGCCTACGTGGTTGCACTGTAAGCTACTGTCCTCCAAGCTGGAGCCTGAAACAAAACTGAGAGACCAATAAATCATGCTACAAAAGGGAATCTCAAAAACCACAAAGTGGGCTTTTTTCTTTCCCTTCCTTTTGATTTCTCAGTGCCTTTTTTTTATCTTGCCCTTATGTGATGCTTCTTGCAACGGCATTTGGCAGATCAAAAAGCCTCATCCACAAAGACAATTAATCCTTATCCTCCTTAGTGCAACTTGTACTAACTAATTGAATTTTAAATAATTTTCTTCATGAAACGGGATTGGATCAAACCCTGACATCAGAAAGTGACTGAACTTTCAAGAAGTTCACCCACATGTGAATTTCCCTGCTATTAAAGAGTTTTAGGATATGACCTCAAGTATCTATTGATGGGATCTGATCATTCCATACATGGACTGAACCTTCCAATTACTGTGGTAGGGTTTGCTTTTCTGTAGGCTTGACTCTGGTGTTACTTGCCATAGTAATATATTTGTGTGACTTCTTTATATATGTGTAGTTAGTGAATTAACAGAGCTGAACTAGGCCAGTCATCCACTGTGTCTGCCTCTTTAAAGACCAAATCTGATAACAGATTGCGCTCTTAGGAATGGGATGAGTGTTTCAAGGTGGACAGACTACGGAGGAAAAAAACCAAAAGAGCTGACAAATGACTACAGCATAGTCAGGGGTGGAAGAGGGACCAATTATTGGACAGAATTTGAACTGAGCTAGGCAGGAAGCTTTAGGTACACACAGAGCACGTTAAGAAGGTAGAGAAAGAATAATACCTGGTGAAAATAGAAACAAATTGGCATATCCTACCCAACATTTCACTGCTGTTCTTAACACATAATGATCAATGCTAAAAATACATCAGAAAAAAAGGGCACTCTCGGTACCCAAAAGTTTCTTACTTTCTCACTTCCATAGAAAACTTCTCAGTGGACTCTCTTTGCTGCGATGATAATCACATCTACAGAGGACTCTAAATTTCCAGAGTTTTCAAGACAACAATCTCAACCAAGACTCAGTTTCTTTCTGCCCTGCAAATCACTGCCACGATGGCAAAACCCTAAATTTGACTCTGGGCAAATATTCAAAACTTTCTGCTGTGACTTTTTTTCTGTATCTCGAAAGAGCTGTTGAGAAGCTGCTCGTAAGGGTAGACAGTACCATACAATCACAGAATAGTTAGACTTGGAAAGCACCTTAAGATCATCCAGTTCCAACCCCCTTGCCATGGGCAGGGATGCCTCACAGTAGACCATGTTGCCCAAGGCTCTGTCCGACCTGGCCTTACTCCCAGACCTGTGGTGCCAGATTTTAGATGCAATTACTCCAGTCTGCGCTCTGGAAGTGAGAAGAGAGTTGGACAGAAAATCTCAGTAAAAACAGACTCAAAAGGGGTTTGAGGCAATTTCTCACATTAATTTCCAAGATCCAAGGGGTCTCCGTACCATACAACTGCAGTGTGAACTGCCCATTTTAGTTCAAATGAATTAGTTTGCCTCCTATACCAATATCTGCCACTGTTTTAGCATAAAAAAAAAAGAAGATACTAGGGCTTCTGGTGTCCTCAATAGAAGAAGGACATGGAGCTGCTGGAGCAAGTCCAGAGGAGGCCATGAGGATGATCAGGAGCTGCAGCACCTCCTGTATGAAAACAGGCTGAGAACATTGGGGCTGTTCAGCCTGGAGAAGAGAAGCTGCGTGGAGACCTCACAGCAGCCTCCAGTGTCTGAAGGGGGCCTACAAGGATGCTGGGGAGGGACTCTTCATCAGGGACTGTAGTGACAGGACAAAGAGTGATGGGTTCAAACTGAAACAGGGGAAGCTTAGACTGGATATAAGGAAGAAGTCCTCTACTGCAAGGGTGGTGAGGCACTGGAATGGGTTGCCCAAAGAAGTGGTGAATGCTCCATCCGTGGTGGTGTTGAAGGCCAGGTTGGACAGAGCCTTGGCTGACATGGTTTAGTGGGAGGTGTCCCTGCCCATGGCAGGGGGTTGGAACTGGATGATCTTAAGGTCCTTTCCAACCCAAACCATTCTAAGATTCTATGATTCTAAGTTCAGGTTAGATATAAGGAAGGAGTTCTTTACCGTGACGGTACTGGAATGGCTGCCCACAGAAGTGGTAAATGCTCCACCCCTGGCAGTGTTCAAGGCCAAGATGGACAACGCCTTGGGCAAAATGGTCTAGTGTGAGGTGTCGCTGCCCATGGCAGGAGGTTAAAACTGGATGATCTTAAGGTTCTTTCCAACCCAAACCATTTTGTGATTCTATGCTTCTATAATTCTTTTCCTTTTCAGATGGTATCTGGTTGGCTATTGTGAAAATACTACAGCAGTTGTTCATACTCATTTTACATTTAGACAAAATTAGCCTCTTAGATTTCAAAATACCCTACATTTCTCCCATCTATCATTTTCTTCTTTGACACTATTTCCAAGCTCATGGAAATTTCAAACAGGATGCTGTTAACCTCCAAAAAATCAAGTATTGGGAGAGTGCATTAAGCACAACACAGAAATTAAATAGATTTTAGAAGAGTTGTAAAAGGCAAGAAACAAACTGGATTAAAAGATAGTTGGAGGAAAAAAAAGATTGAGTTGTAAAAATGAAGTCTGATTTAGGTCCAGCACTTGATGAAAAAGAGTGAAGGATCTAGACCTTGCAGTGCGACAAAAAGTAAAGATAATGCTTAACATTAAAATAATAGTTTCCATTTCAATTTGTGTGGGTACAAGTAAATTTAAAACATGTTATGCCTTCACAGTGCACTTTGCCCACACAAATCTCTCTTAAAAGAAGACAAAGTGATCCAGAACACAATTCGCCTCTTGCAACGCCGAGTCACTGAGCCAGGTGTAAAGCTTGAGAGCTCTGGATTCTCAGGTCTATGTTTAGACCCCAGAATTAAATGACATCATCTCTTTTTTCATGTTCTTAAATCCAACTTTAAAAATATCTGCTACCTCCGGGTGCCCTGTTTTATATTGTCACAGATAGAAAAACTTTGTAGGTTATTTGCTTTTAACTCCTTGCTCTGAACTCAAAGGCTGGCTGAGGCAGGGCTGCAAAATAGCACAGAACCAGAAAGTAATTACTGATAATCAGAAAGTTTCCTGCTTCCAGCTGGGATAGAAGAACAGCAATGACAGCCTTTTCCATAGCAGTTCACTATCTAACTTTCCATTTGTGGTCTGGATCTGCATGTGACACACGTGATTTAAAGATAGTTGAAAATCTGTACTCAAAGAGACAGTACTGAAAATCTGGGATCTTTTGTCAAAAATATTTCAGAATATTTCAAAGAGGCGAAGCCCATATTTTCATTGACAATTAAACTTTGGGGAGGGCAGGAAGCATAAAAAATAAAGGAGAACTGATTTAAACTGGAAGGTGCTAGTGCACATGAAATAGAATTCAATGGGATTTTAATAACAGCCCCAAAATCAGTAAAATGCAATTTACTGAAGAAGACGATAGAATACTAATGTTCAGCAAGAGAAAGCAGATGTAAATATCCAGTGACTAAAAAAACTCAAACCAACCCAAAACCCTGCCTTAGGGACCAGCAGCTCTCTGTTAGCAGATTGGCTAACCAGGCACAAAAGGCTTGTATATCCAAATACCCACAGGTCCCTCCCAGCTGTACTAATACACACAGAGCAGTCCCCAAGGGCATCACTCCGTTGCATGCAGCATTGCTGGCATTATAGCACGAACACCAGGTTTGGGTTTGGCCCACACTTTGAGATTCAGCACAGGTCAGAGGATGGCAACAAGATAGGTGAGAGGCTTTCACCTTGCCAAGCGAAAATATGCAGGGAGTGTGTTTACTTACACTAGAAAACAGAAAAAGGCTGTGAGCGGGAAGGGTAACCAGCAAAAAGGTAACACAGAAAGGTTTTGAAACAGGATGGGATTGGAGACCTCAGCGGGGCTCAAACATTCAATGCGAATCTTGTGTTTATTACATCTTGAATGCCTGTTTCAGGTAGACTGTATTTAAATCAAAGTTCCCAGAGAGATGTAAATTCCCATTTCTCACATCAATTTTTAATGCCCTTCCATTATTAAACCAAATTTTATTCCAAGGAGCTTTGCCTCTAAAATTAATCAAAAAATTTTTGTTGTATTCCAGATGAAGCAAACACAGAATTCCAGGAGCCTAACACAGAAACCAGACTTCTAAAAATAGACTGTGCGGAGCCTGATTTGCTGCAGTTTGAGTGGGCAGGTCACCTACCACATCTCTCTTGGCTGATCAGCATCGGTCAGGTGTTGCTTGAAAGCCAGCCCCAGAGGGAAAGCACATAGATTGATTCAGCAGAGGGCTCGGAAACATGCACGGATACGATGAGAAATACCAGAAATTCCACAAAGCAGTGATAACTCTATACATTTGAAAGCAGTTGGAGGCTGCTTTTATTTTCCTGCCTGTTTATCACTCTGCATCCAAATGCTAAAAATAAAGCTTGTTAGTTATGAACAGGTGGGAGTCAGATCTCCATCTAAAACAGAAATATACCCTAAAACATCTCTTTTGGTCTTCCCAATTTGGGCAAATTAATTCCTGTCAACAGGACAGATACTTTGCATGAGCAAAAATAACAGGAGCTACAGCTGGGAACATAGAAACTAATGGCCCGTGCCCAAGGTGTCCGCTCTGTGCTGGAGGCAAAGCTCAGCAGAAGACCATGGAAGGGGCTTTCTGGTTTTGGAGAACCAGCATCGAGGCATAAACGATCAGCACAGCAGCACACAGATGCTTTGGCACGAGTCAGTGAAGGGATAATGATGTAGGGGAGGCAACAGCGGGGCACAAAAGGTGTTTGCAGATACAGAGCAGTTGTTTGCCTGTGCCTCCTGATTGTGGGGTTACACAGAGCCGCTGCTCACATTTGAAAGACTCACGCTATGGATTTTGTTGAAAACAGGTTTGAATATGCCATCCCAATCCCCTTTTGCAATGTCTGTTTTGGTATGCGACAAACAGCACAGAAATACCTAAACAAAGAGCAAGATACCTTTAGTGAGATCATCTCTTTCCCCAAGAGATGAATTTGGTCCAAAAATCAACCTTCTCATTAATTATTTGTATTAACAGAAATGGTGACACGTCAAAGAATTTACTCAGGCTTCTTACGTGTTACCCTCAGGTGCCAATCTTCAGCACAGTGCCCAGCAGAACACTGTGAAGTTTTTAAAGAGGGAATCAGAGGCTGCTTTTGGGGGCCTTCCCCCAAGGCTACAGGGATGCAGCAACTCCAAGCACCTGCCATGCAACCACTGAGCTTCACTTGCTGCTCCCACATCCTTTTCCGTCAAGCATGCACTCGAAAAGGACAGCCATCCTTCAACATGCTACTTCAGGAACAGAGAGGGGAAAAAAGAACATTCATAACCTTCACGCTGAAAGTTTATTCCAGAAATGTTCTGCTGTGAGACTATGAATAAAAAGGAGAGGAAAAATGTCCATGGATGTTACTTTAATCTTACATAAGGAACATACAACACTCTCTGTCTGGCTCCATTTTGGCTAGATGAGACTATCTTTTCTCAATGTATGAGACAGTATAGGGCTTAGATCACATGCCTGGATCAGTTCCAGCTTCAATCCAAAGTTGTTCTTGACACAAAACCAGACAAAACTTGGCAGTGTTGTCTCCCAAACTTGGGTTCGGTCCCAAGCAAAATTCTAAATGAAACACAAGGTCCCAAATCTGCATGGAGCAAACCAACGAAAACACTGGCACTGATGCCAGTGAAACAAGCAGCCAAGTTTTGCTGATATCCACACAGCACTTCCCTTTCAGCTGCCTACAAAGAACTAATACTGTCTTGTGCGGACTATTTGCCTTCTAATTGTACCTAAAACCAGTGAGAGAGATGCCAAGGAAACGAAGACTGATGTTAATTCTATGGCACATGTGTCCATCAGCCACTGCACACAGAAGAAGTCAGAGCAAATCCACACTGGGCAATGGTGAACATCACAAGAATGAGAAGCAAAAGGAAAATTTGAAGCATGACCAAATAGTTGATCACATCAAAGGAAACAGTCAAAGTTTAGCTTGTGAGGATGGGAGTTATCCCTTCTTGCATTGTCCCTACTTAGGACATAGGACTGGGGCCTAATCTTTACTGACCATTTCCTGCATGATTAGGCTAAAATCATTTAAATCATGACACCTTCACTCACATCAAGCAGGATGTTTATGCACAGTGCAGCTATGCAGAGGTTGAAACAATGCTCTGAATGAATAAGGGTGCCAGAATTGCCTCTGGATTCTCTCCATGATTCAGCCCTACCTCCTCCCTGAAACGTAAGGCAGGACTGGTACCCACCAAAGTCAAGAGTGCATCTTGCACGTGTAAGTGCAGTGAAATTATTGCATTGATGATGCTTTATGGACACTAAATAATCCTATGACAAGCTTTTTGCCCAAATACACATGCATTTTCATTAGTCTAAACTAAATGGTGACCAGAGGACGAAGTCAGACCTCCGTGGACACGCAGCCAGGCGCATGATGCTGTCAGCGCACTGGTTTACAGACTGGGAGGAAATTTTTCATTCCCTGGAAGTGAGCAGAGAATCAATAACTCATTTTTCATGTTGTGGTTATTATGCCCAGTGCTCCACGGGTATTGTGTTATATAAAGCCTCTATAGCAACGGCTTAGATGCCTCATTCCTGTTTGCTCTGTCAGTGGCAATAATTGCTAAGATCCCCAGGGCTTGGGAGTGTTTAGATCCAAATGGGAAATACAATAGTGGACCCAGTAAAAGTAAAATAATAGCCAAAAAGAGCACCAAATAACTATGAAAACAACAGTATCATGACACCCTTTCGGTTTCATTAGAGTGATTACCCCAGTGGCAACCCAGCTCCTCAAAAAAGCTTGATTTGGTTCTTATTAAAAGTACCTTTCACCATCCACAGGAATTGCTCCTGCGCATTTTAGCAACATCACAACACTGCACACACCACTCAGGCTCTGCTTGTAGGCAGCCCCCTTGTTCCTTGAGCAGCAGGTTTGGAAAAGCTGGTGAGGACTTGGAGCATGACTCTCCCCTTCCAGGGACAGGAAAACCTCATCTCCACATCACAATTTTCAACTGCTATAGATCTTTGAGGTCTAAATGGACATACGATGAGTACAGAGCTGAGGGCTGAGGGGAGAAAACAGGCTGGGATAATTTGACAACACACTCTAACTCGAACACATTTCTGTCTACCTGAAGTAAAGCAGAGGACTTGCACTTCACTCAGTGTCCACCTGATCAATACAGCACCAGCATAAACATTCAAAATAATAGTAATACCAGTGGGGAATGCAGAGCTATAGTGAAAAGCGTACCTGAAGGATGGTGTCTACAAGAACAAATATTGTCTGGTGATAGACACCAACCTACGGATCCTTCAGACCACAGTAGGCAACAGAAAATTCATTCTTTTGGTTTGCAAAAAGCACAGAGCCTCAGAACTGATGGCTAAGAGAAGCAAACAACAACAGCAGAGCTGAAAGCAGGCAGACAATCAAATATGCCATGCAATGGGTTTGTATTTCCGATAAGTGAAACAGGATGTTGAATGAAAAATGGCTCTTTGGTAGCAAAGTCTTCAAGCCAGGTTGTGAACCACAGAATCGTAGCATCATAGAATAGTTTGGGTTGGAAGGGACCTTTAAAGGTCATCGAGTCCAACCCTCCTGCAACAGGCAGGGACATCTTCAACTAGACCAGGTGGTTCAATACAACTCTGAATGCTTCCAGGGATGGAGCATCTACCACCTCTCTGAGCAACCTGTAAAAGAATTCATTACAAAAGCTTGTGTCAAGGGCTGATTCCCAATAGGTCACAGCAAGGAAGCTGCTCTGCTACATACAAAACCTTGACCCATAATCAGGTCATCTATGAATGATTTAAGGCCAAGTGGCTCATGATTATCTGCTATGCAACAGTGGAGATGTGGTGATGCATCTGCCCACCCCTTCGGTCCAAACTGTCAGCGGTGCTCTATCAGAAGCCCACTGAGGCACAGGCAGCATTGTGGTATTGCTACAACCAGGTGGGATTCTGACTTGGAGTTTCAGCCAAAAGCCCATAGATGATATCCTCATGCCAGGGACTCCTAAATCAAGCACACACACTGGGGGTCTGAACCTGCAGTTCCTCTTGTACTGAGCAGGACTGCTATTGCAAAACCACATCATCAGTAGGGTAAAACCTGTCTCATTATGGTCTAATCCCAGCTCACATTCCCTATTAGCAGGTGGACAACCCTATGCTTGGTGAATTCTGCTTCACAGTGATGGGAAGAGACGACGCTGAAGGATCAAAAAGCAACATTGCTGTGAATACTTGGACGCCACAAGTCAGTCATCCTCATAGCAACTTTATGGGCACCTCCTGCTTAAACACCTAAACGCCAGAAGGGAAGCCCCACTTTTATGATCTGCATACATACATAAGGTATTCCCCTTTACCTTCCATTTCTAATGTCTATAAAAGTTCCTTTGACAGCCTGTGCACTAAATAAAAGTTATTTGCTACACCTTAAATTAGCAACTCTAAAATTCCCAAATCTCTTCTCTCTACAAAACATACATATTCATATATACTCTCATATATATCCATAGGCGTAAAGAAAACAAGACCTGACAAATCTTTGCAGCCTAAATGAAATTTGCCTGGTTGTGTTTGCAGGAACGTAGACCACTGTTTCCCTCAATCCCTTATAGAGGAGGAATGAAAAAACACTGATGATTGAATAGCAGACAAAGAATGAGAAAACTGGTTGGACTCTCATGTTCATTTTCTCCTGACTATACAATCGAATGATCTACCAATAAAACTAAAAGATACAAATTGATACGATAAAGCAGCACACACAGACTCTAATTCAATTAACCTGCAGAACTCCCTGCCAACAGTTTCAAATCAGGGCAGATTTTCATGTGAATTAGTACAGTATTCAACATATCACCCATTAAATTTGAAATGTCAGAGTAGTCTACAGCACCAGAGAGTAAACTGATAGTTGTCTTTGGTTAAAAAACTGCAGCAATGTTCTACCAATATTAAATAGTAATTGCCTTATACATGTTTTTCCTCTGCTACAAACATTTAGCTTTGGTCATTGCTGGAGTAACACCAATTTGACCCTGAAAAGACGGTCTGCTTTATACACAGTGACTTAAAAAGGGGTATGTATATAAATAAAAGAATTGAAGAGGAAAGGTTTGCAGGCTCAGGGGCGGCCAGATCTACCCCCAGCCTGTGCTGAAGTGGTAACGTCTGCTCGACCAGGTTGTGCTGCTGCACTGTACGTGGCAGGCAGTGAAAGGGGCTGAAATGCCAAATTTCATTAAGATTCTCCAGCAGCTGCTGTAAAAGGAATTAGCATGAGAAGCAGAGCACAAAGCTATCAGGAGAACGCTCCACAAGTGAATAGAAATTGAAGAAAAATGAGCTCCTTGTGAAATACTGCAATCACTTCTTTAAGCAATAAAGAGACGTTTGTTAAATAATAGACTAGAACAACTCCAATAAAATAAAAACTGTCAAAGTACCCTTTTTAAAGTTGCTACATAATCTTCCAATTTTCCTTTCATTAGTAAACAGTAACAGATGATCAGATTTTATCATCATCTTGTCTGGACAATGTCTTACCGGCATTTGAATACATTAGAAAATGAAAGAATACCGGAAGAAGAAAATTTAATATAATTACCACTTTCTGAAAATAGCTTGTGCACAACATTCACTTTATATAGCTCACATGAAGTGAGAAAGAAATCAAGGATGGAGAAACTGTTTCCCATTTAAGACCAGATCCAAACAGCTTGTCCTAACCATTCCTTTGGCACCCACTTCCCTTCCCGGTGTGTTGAATCAAATAAGCAAAAATAAACATGCCAAAAAACTGGCACGTTATTGCCTGACCAGGAGCCTTAATTAACCCACGGATGATCTGCCTTCACCAGCTACAAACCTTGAGCTAAGATGATTCCTTTCCCACAAGCGCATTTTCCTGCACAGAGAGAACAAAAGGACAGAAACAGATTTGCACTAAATTGTGTCCACTGCCACATAGACTTAAATCTGTCTCCCCCACTCTCCCCAGCCAACGGGTTGGCCCCTATGTCTTCAGAAGCACAGCTCATGATCAAGAAATTCATCCTTCTCGCTCGCTCCAAAGTGGCCCCAATGCAGTATGCAGCAGAAGCCATTCCCTCGTACGATGCCCTACCACGCACACACAGAGAATACGCTTTCCTGCAAGCAACAAGATTAAAAAATGCCCGATTTCCTGAAAAAGCTATGCTCACTGTCCCACGTCCTGCACCATCACTCACTCCTTCAATCATCTTGGCTCCCACCCAGCCTCTTGTGAACCCTCAGCGATACAAAACTCCATCTCTGGCCCATTGAGATCCTCACCTGTGCCTAATTGTATTTTGAGAGTTCTGTCCTATTTCAAATACTGTTGAAGTCAACCACTGTGTTGAAAAATTACTGTGGACAGGCACACAGACAGCATTGCAGATATTAATTTCCTTAGGAAACAAAGCTAAACCCTACCTTCCTGCTTATATTGCTAGTCAGAAGTCCCTCTTCCTTAACCCCATGTGTCTCTAGCTCTATCTACAGCAATACTAGCTTATACTAACTTAGTTATACTAACATTCTAACTTAGTTGTGGCTGTCCCATCCCTGGCAGTGTTGAAGGCCAGGCTGGACGGGGCTTGGAGCAACCTGCTCTAGTGGAAGGTGTCCCTGCCTGTGGCAGGGCATCAGAACTGGATGAGCTTTAAATCCCTTCCAACCCAATCCATTCTATGATTTGGTAGCTAAAGAATAAAAGCCACCCTAAGCTAAAGAAAGAAACTACAGCCTTAGTTACATCAATCAGTAACCTAATGGCAGCTAGAGAAACAAGCACAAAAACAAGTCACAGTTCTGGGTAAAAAATTACTATCTTGGGTACTTTTGCAAAGCCTTTTACCATTAAGTACAGTCCTTTTCTCAACTAGTCTTGACTCTCTTGGGCACAAACTGAAAGGCAGAATGGGAAAAAATGAACCACCACCTGGGTCACCATCTCTGCACTGGGAACTTTCATTTATTCGATACTGGAAAGGTTCTCCACTCTAGAGAAGGCACAATGAAACCCAGTAGCAGAGGTCAAGCCTTCAGAAATTAGAATAGGAAATGAGTCATAGGGGTGGTTGATTTTTGAAGGGTATTGAAAATTCAAAGCAAAATCTGGTATCCTTCTGAAAATCCTGCAGTCCATCAACCAGAATTTACTGGCCACAGCAGTTCTCCCTCAGACCTTTCAGTCATTAGATCTGTGAAAAGAAAGACTGAGGAGAAACAGAACGACTTAAAGGAGAACGCTGCTATGGTGAATGAATCTGCAGAGGTATTTCACATGCAGTATTTTCTTGATGTTTCCTGAAAATAGGATATGGCCAATGGCAGACCCTCCTGTGCCTCAGCACATGATGCCAGTGATACTATTGAGCACATAGTGCCACAGCAGAACCCTGAAAAACTGCATTTGGTTTAGAGCCATGCCACTGGTATGCAGGGCAAACTGGTGGTTCACTCCTTGCTTTGGTTTTACCACTCAAGTGGTGATGGATGACCCTGATGTCTTCTGTTCAGTACTTCGAGATCAACCTTGCTGAAAAATGTTCTTCTAAAGTGATGTTACTGTTAACCCAGGAAACGTTTTCATCGGTTAATTGTAAATCTTCAGTACAAAAGGTAACTCTCTGTCACCTCTAAAATAATAGGCTCGTACTGTAACAGGTATCTGCTTTAGAAATGAAACACCTTACCCGAGTGAAGGCAAACCCCTTTGAAATGGGAACAAAAAGCTCACTTTTTTCTTTTTTTTTGACTGCCAAATTCTTTCAATTTTTTTTTTCACTTCCCTACTGAAATCTAGAATTTAAAAAATTCTAAATTATGTATCTCCAGTTTTATCAATGGGCACTTTAGATTTCTTTTTGAAAGGCTGCTTACTTGCCACCCCCTGCTCCAAAGAGAATATAAAAGACTCCTGCTGCATTGATAATCTACATGTCAATTGTTAGGAATAAATTTCAGGGAAGATTAGATGGCACATAGCTTACTGGGAACCACTCCGCAGGACTGCAGGCAAGGTTAAAGTAATGTCCTTTCAACAGGACAAATAACATATCCATTCACTACGAGTCAATCCTGTCATGTTACCTCATTTTAATCAGCCCTTTGATGATATAATATTCATGTGGAAATTGGGCTAAAGATACCCCCTGCCAAGGTGACTGGAGAAAGAAAATTGAAAACTTTATTTTGCATATTTTAAGATCAGGTTTTGTTCTGAAATAATAGAGCATATTAATTGAGTTTCATGTGGGGAAAAGAGAGAATGAAAGCAAGGGGAGGGAAGGAGGAGACGGGCCAGGAACTATTGCCTCTCCATCAATGATTAACCAGGCCAGGCTAAAGCAAACGTGATCTTCCTGCACTCCTCAGAAGCAGAGCACTGTTACTTAGCACCTTCAATGGCACTAAAACGATAAGAACCAAAATGTAGGATATTGAAGCAATCACAAAAATACAGAGAGCCAAGTCAGTTCTTGAACTTGGTCTCAGGTGGGGAGGTGGACAAATGTGTCACGCACACGTTTGCCCAAGGGAAGACAATATTGCCTGTGGAAATGGGTAAGGGGAGGAGGATTTCCTCTACCTGTAATCCCATCCACACAGCACAAGTCAGCTGTCTAGGGAGATGCCATTAGGAAGAGAAAAAAGTAATCTTGGTCTCTTTGAAAAAGATCTTTATTGACTTTGCGTATTAAAGCCACACACAGCCACGGAATTACACGGTTTCAGAACTATTCCCCAACAGGTCTCGTCCTCAGCTTGCTTGGTTTACAAATCAACACAGGGTATTTCATGTTGTTCAGCCTACAACCACAGAAATATCAGCTGCTAACCTTCCCCCACCAGCAGTCCATCCTCATCCCTGCACCGAGGAGCACAGAGATACAACCGAGCTGGCAATCGTGCTGCTGATACGGGAAGCGGAGCAGGCACACAGCTTGATCTTTCACTCCCATATTGGCTGTGCTGTGCTGCCAGTAATAAAAATTTGTATCTGTCAGGTTATTAAATTGATCTAAGTGAAAAGAACCACAGGGGACTGAGGCTGTGATAAGGACAGAGCAGCTCTCCAGACTGCAACTGCATGCTAAGGACATCCCCCTTCTTTTTCCCCAAATCCTTCACCTAAATGCACATAACCTTTTGACAATCAAACTCATCTAAGGCTCAGCACGCTCATCTTCCACAGGCATATGGTTACATCAATATTATGCAGACCAGGGCCAGTATTGGCAGTTCCATACCAGTGGTTACGCGAAGTTTTAAGCTGCTTTTCGAAAGGGCATTTTGTCTAGAATAACTGCAGCAGTACTTTTGACTTTTTTGCAGCTGAACTGAAATAGATGAGGGGCACTAGCCAGCTTATTAGAACAAAACTGAACATCACATTGCATACAAAATATTACAAGAATGTTCTTTTTCTGCTTTTCTATGCAATAATTCTGGTCTACTAAGTCACCATAAAAGCCAGCAAAGAACATTCTCATTCAAAAAAAACCAATCCTGAAAGAACTGAACTTTCTCATTTCCAGGGAACAAGAGCCCCTACTCGCTCTAGCCATTTTCATTTTACATGGGTAAAAAGAAACTATCTGACCATAGCCAGAGTGCTGCTAATGAGCCTGAACTTTTCACAAAT
This sequence comes from Psittacus erithacus, assembly GCA_009867235.2. Taxonomy (NCBI): domain Eukaryota; kingdom Metazoa; phylum Chordata; class Aves; order Psittaciformes; family Psittacidae; genus Psittacus; species Psittacus erithacus. Next base: position 58,654 of record WYDI02017281.1, read on the forward strand.
GATTACAAGGGATGCTTCGAGGGGTCTATACAGGAGCTGATATCATTTCCCATCTTTACCTGGCCGATCAGAGGCAATGCGCATGGCAGGGGGGTTGAAACTAGATGATTTTAAGGTCCTTTCCAACCCTAACTATTCTATGACTCTATGATTGGATGTGAAATTTTCAAGTTCAGAAACTGGTGAGGGAGAGCTGTCAGGATGCTGGAGGATTTTGCCATTCAGAGGGACATCCAGAAGCTGGAAGAATGGGCTGCCAGAAACTGCGCAAGCAAAATCCTGCATTTGGGAAGGAACAACCTCAAACAGGTACCCAGGCAGCAATGACACCAAAATGCATGCTGGATTGCTTTGCTGAGAGCTCAGTCTGCAAGTCAACTGGAAGTGAGTATTCCCCCCTATTCACCTGCCTCACCTGGGATACGACGTCTACTTTTGTGACTCCCCCAGTACAAGAGAAATGTTGGCTAAACGGCATGAATTCACATGGTTGGGGGCTGGAGCACACAATGGATGTTGAAAGACTTAACAAACTGGAAGAGGAGGCTATCCTCAATATCCTTACATAAGCAGAGCTTACAGAGAAGACCAGGCCAGATTCCCTCAGAGGTGCACAGCAGGACAAGAGGCAATGGTTACAAGTTGTAGGGAAGAAAATCTCTATTAAAGACAAGGAAAAAAATATCTACACTGAGGAAAAAGTGTGGACTCTCCATCCTTGGAGATTCACGTAACTTGCTGAAGGTTGGTCTGACCTATCTTGGAGGTCAGGCTTCCTCTGAGCAGGAGGTGCGACTACATGGCTTCCAGAAGCCCCTTCCAACCAGACATTCTGTCCAATGCGCATTAGCTAGGTTTGTACTCATGCACAAGGCAGGCAAATGGGTCAGGTTTCCATCATGACTTTTCAAGGAGAAAGAGACAGGCATATAATTTAGAATTGGCATAACTTATCCACATCTTTCAGAACTCCAGAAGTGGAGGAATGGGAGGAAACCAAAAACCATTAAAGAACAGCTTTAAAGAAGTTCATTAAAGAAGAGATGAGGTGGCCTCTCTGTTTCTTCTGGTTTTAAGAGAAAGAACATCATCAGCTCCCCTAAAGGAGACCTCAGTATAACTAAAAGCAGCTTATTCGTTGTGACTCAGTTCCCAGTTTTCCCTCTGGGGGAACTGAGAAATAAAATACAGAGGTCAATAGCAAGCACATAGAGAATTACAGACCCACTCTTCGTAACAGCAACTGTATTTCTATTTCAGTGTGTCATGCTTAGATCACTTTGAAAACTAGCACCCCTGCTATGCATCCTGCTGCACACCATAAGCTCACTGTGCAGAAGTATCACTTTAGTAGCCAAATAATGTTAGAATAGCACTCCTACTTTTCAAGTTGAAAAAACAGACATCGAAGAACTGAGGGGTTTCTAGGTAAAGGTGACAGATTCCAGATCTCATGGTTAGCAATGGAAGGCTTTATGAAGATCAGCACATAGACACAAACCTAAGAACAATTACAAAGCAGTATGGTAGTTTTATTTAGGTAACTCAGGTAATCATTTCACTACAGGCTAGGCTGGGGAGCAATGCCTCTAACTGCGCTACAAGTGAGACTTCCTCTACTGTACTTTTAAATGTAAGTAATTAGGCATCTCCACGCTTTGCTAAGTCAACCACCTTTTGACAAAAAGAAATATTTACTCTAAAAGCAATAAAGCATGAAGAGGAGAAATGTTTTTGTGATAATATCTTATTTCCAGTATTTTGCCTCAATAATACTCTTATCATAATGGCCTCAACAAAGGCTTAACAGAGAATTTACATACAGCAAAGCTATAAAGCTTTCCTGAACTTAGGCTATCTAGAGTTAGATTAATTCCTTTAGAATACTCAAAAGAAAAGCAAAATAATTGTGGAAATAGTCACTGATAAAGTATGGAGAAGGACTGCAATATGGCAATCAGAAGAGGAAAGGCAGCTCTTCAAGTATTTGTGCACCTTCTCCTAGGACTACTAATTGAGACAGTAATTTGGGCGGCAAAAGTAAAATTGCTTCTCTTTTTTTTCATCATACAGACACATATCTGAAGAACAGCAGCTGGGGGGCAGGCTTTTAAGAAGTTCCCGAGGCATTAAGGAGACCTATGAAATACAAATCCACAAAGGGAGAAAACCAAACAAAACAACCAACCAACCAAAATCCCAACAGTTTCAGTACCTTGCAGCATCCATTCTTCAAACTTGAAGTAAGAAGCAGCTGAATTAAGAGTTGGCCATTCCTTTGCAATACTTTTCTCACTTGGATGACAACCTTGTCTCTAAACTGGAGAGACATGGATTTGATGGATGGACCACACAGTGGATAAAGAATTGGCTGGATGGTCACATTCAAAGAGTTGTGGTCAAGGGCTCAGGGTCTAAGTGGAGACCAATGATGGGCAGCAACATGGTCTAGTGTGAGGCATCCCTGCTCATGGCAGGGGTTTGGAACTAGATGATCCTAAGGTCCTTTCCAACCCTGACTATTCTATGATTGTATATGTGGCATTCCTCGGGGGCTGGAATCAGGATCAGCACTGTTTAACGTCTCTGTTGGTGACATGGATGCTGGGATTGAGTACGCCCTCAGCAAGTTTGCTGATGACACTAAGCTGCATGGTGACATCAACATGGTGTAAGGAAGGGATACCATCCAGAGGGACCTTGACAGGCTTGAGAGACAGGCTAGTGCAAACCTCATGAAGTTCAGCAAGGCCAATTGCAAGGTCCTGCAGCTGGGTCAGAGCAATCCCAACCACAAATACGGGCTAGGTAGAGATTGGATTGAGAACAGCCTGAGGAGAAGAACTTGGGGGTAGGTGGTTGACAGGAAGTTCAACATGAGCTGGCAGTGTCTGCTTGCAGCCCAGAGAGCCAGCACTATCCTGACTGCATCAAAAGGAGCATGACAGCAAGTTGAAGGACGTAACTCTCTGCTCTCGTGAGAGACCCCACCTGGAGTATTGTGCTCAGTTCTGGAGTCCTCAACATAAAAAAAACATGAACCTTTGGAGTGACTCCAGAGGAGGCCATGGAGATGCTGCGAGGGCTGGAGCAGCACTGCTCTGGAGCCAGGCTGAGAGAGCTGGGCTGGGTCAGCCTAAAGAAGAGAAGGCTCCTGAAGGGGAGACCTTAGAGCAGCCTTCCAATACCTGCAAGAAATCTGAAGAAGGACTTTTACAAGGCCATGTGGTGATAGGACAAGGGGTAATGGGTTTAATCTGGAAGAGGGTAGATTTAGATTAGGTATTAGGAAGCTCTTCCCTGTGAGGGTGCTGAGGCGCTGGCACAGGGTGCCCAGAGAAGCTGTGGCTGCCCCATCCCTGGCAGTTCAAGGCCAGGCTGGACGTGGCTTGGAGCAACCTGGTCTGGTGGAAGGTGTCCCTGTCCATTGCAGGGGGTTGAAACTGGATGAGCTTTAAGGTCTCTTCCAACCCAAACCATTCTCCAATTGTATGATCATGGAACATGTTTCATTTTTATGAAAGATATGTCATAAAAAGAAAGAGACGTAAGTGTCTTTATTTTTTGATCCAAATTTAGGAATTGGAATTTTCACAGCCCATGTGATGCTATAAAACACCATATATACAGGTCTTCCACACAGGGATCTCTAGTAAAAAGCTCCTTTTTAGGCAGTCTGAAAACAGTAACAAGGAAACGAACACAACTTCTTTGTAATAAAAGAGCACCTGAAGAGCACCCAAAGGAATGCTATTTCTATATTGGTAGCAGAAAACTGAAACAAAAATCAAAGTATAAGAATGAAATGAAAGTTTCTCATTTTTTTATTGCACGCACGCACTCCATCATAACTCCTCTACTAATTTTAACTGGTGAGTCAGAGAAGTGTCATTGTTCTATTGACTAACCCATTTGGACCATCAAAACAGCTTTAGTTCCATTATTCACTTATTTTGTTAAGTGATTAATTCGTTGGGTTATTGCATTTCTCTCCCCTTCTCACCCTTATGTTCTTAAAGGTGTCCAGGGACTCAAAACTTTAATTCAAAACAGTGAAACTCTTTGGTTTTCATCTGTGGAAAGAAATTTCCTATAACTCATCTCCCTGACAGTAATATCAGAGTGAGCTGGAAATTTGGGAGGAAAAGTAACATGAACGTTTTCAATGACCTCCTCTAAAACTTTGAGACAAAAATTAGACATACAGCTCCGAATAACTGATGCTGTAGCATCAATAATGTCTTTAAATTGCTTGTGTGACCTGAAACAATTAAAACATGGCAAAGCCATGAATGCAATTCCTCCTCCTTTCCTGTACTCATACTCAGAGAAGCATGATGTCTTCAATTTGAATTAAAGGATTAACAATGCCATGTAACAAGAACTGGTTTCTAAGGAGAAAGGATTTGTGAAGGCAAACCAGCCACCACCCATCTTAAAACTCTAGCCAAGCCCAGTTACTCACGCAATCCTTGTTGTCACTCCTTTATTAGAAGGACTCATCCTCTCGCTAACATGATCAGACAGGAAAGTTCATATCAAAGCTATAAAAAGTAATGACATTTTAAGAAAACTGAGGCCTATTAATTTTTCCACAAGCTAAAATAGGCCTTTGAAGCACAACCCAAAATTAGATGCACTCAGCACAACTTTCATCTGTAGCACTCTGGGCCCTTACAACTTATACAGAATATCAAGAAAAAGCATCCTAAAAAAAGTAGGGCAGTTGTTATCCATGCAGGGGGAAAAGTGGCAATGCTGGGTTCAAAAAAGGAGCGGAAAGGAAGAAAACCTCTTAGTCCTGAAATGAAATCTTAGACAGCAAATTCTTCTCTATTTCCTGCAGAATTAGCTCTTCAAAGGCCATCTTCTTGCTCTTTGGGTGACCTTTCTGCTGTTGCATTTCAGTGCCTGCCCTGAAGGATATCTTTTTAGTATCTTGTTAAACAGGAAGGGAAACGTGCAATGAGCAAAACACTCCAAAATGGAGGCACTTCTGCTTCAGTAAATACTTTGAGGATATAAAAAGTGCAAAAAAGGGTCTCTTTCTTCAAAAGGCCAAAGACATTCATAGAGTGCTTTTTATCAGTGTGTCAAGAAACTGCTTTTCATACAGCAAAAGAAAACAAGTGATGTTTCATTGATTGCTGCACATTTTCAAAGGGAACATCTTTATTAATACAACTAATACCACTATTTTAAACTAAACCAATCCCTTAAAGTCTTTGAACACAGCCTGACATTTAATTAGGGATTCCAGAATGCAGTAGGAAAGACTCCCCAATCAAGTATTAAATTAGATGATCAGTTAGTATCGCTATGAAATAATATGCTGATCCCATCCACCTGTAATGAACAGAAAACCAACTTTTTCAATAACATATAGAAGATGTTCTTTCTTATCCTCATTTTTCCTGCAGTGAGAATTTGGATATGCTTCTTCTCATCTAATAATGGTTCCCGTGGTTCTTCCCCTTCCGTGGGACACAGCGAACTTGAAAGTTTCTTTTGTCTAAAAATGTTGTGCTGTATTTCCTGCAGGAGCCACCAAATTAATTGTATTCAGTTAGGCTGCATTTCTTGGGTATCTTTTCTTTTGAAGAAGACCAGGGCTAAGATTAACAGGCAAGCAGAACACTGTTTACTATTTTAAAGGCTTTTTAATGAGACAAAAAGTCAGGTTTTGACATTGGAACAGTGCTCCAGTGCGAAAGTTTATTTTAAAACTAAATAATCAGGAAAAACAACAATGCAAGGTCTTTAACACACAAGATTTCTAACTCCCCACTTTCATCTTTTCTGATCTGTTCAGTAGCAGCAAGTGCCTTGTGTGGTCCCTTCTGCTCAAGTGCGCTTGACAGGAAGACTGTCAGGTTACAAACGGCTTTTAAAGATAACTTTAAAAATAATTCATTCCCATAAATCATTGGGACAGCCACAGAAGAGCAGAAAAGGGAAGGGGAAGAATTTACCACCCTGCATGCTCATATAACAGACACTAAGAAACAGCAGGACAGTAAATTTCTCCAGTTTCTCCACTCATGTTGCTCTGCAGCATGACAGCATCACAGATTCTTGCGAAGCAAACCAGAGCTATGAACCCCTAGATCTCTGCAGCTCCTCCAGCACAGCTCACCTGGCAACGTGGCTCCTCTAATTCAAGACATTCAGCAATGTGCTGCACTAGGCATTCCTAGCTGGTATGCTGATAAACTGTCCAAATCCCTATTCCTTTTGCAATTGTCAGAGATGGCTGAGGTGAGGCAATACTGATAGAAAAAGCTCATCTTCCTCTTTGCCATGCTGCTACACACTTGATGAACATTCACTGAAGAGCTTTGACTCACAAGAAATTTTACTGTCAATTCTTTCCGGTTTCAAATGACATTTCTTGCCCTCTTTTTAGATACGTCTATCAAGTAAAGCTTTATATTCCATGCAATGCCTTCATTCACTTGAACATTATCAGTTTAAGCTTTAGCTCTCAACCTTCTGACCAGACTGTAAAATAAACTTGTAAAAGATTATTTTAGTATCCTCTAAATCAGTACTAGAATAAGAGCTGGGCAAACGCAGCTTCTGACAAGAACTGCCCATGACAGCTTGTCAAATAATTGAGCATAGATACAGTGGTAATCCCTGAAAAAGTTACTTACCAATTCAATTCATTACTATGAATTATGTATTCAATTAATATTAGTGTAATTATTAGTTATTGCTCTAGTATTTGTGAATGCAGCTGAGAATAGATTACTGGAAGACATTAAAATCCATGATACATGATTCCCTTGAGCAGCATGCCCATCCTCATAACATCTTTATGTTAACTTTGTCACTGAACCTGTATATCCTTTTCAAAATAAAACAATTGTATGCTTTTAAGTTACAGCTGCCTTCACCTGTATGATTTAATGCACAATTTTCAGTAGTCTGAACTTAGGCTACAGAGTTTAGGGTTTTCAGGTGTATGGTCACTGAGGTACTGGCAAGCACAAGCAAGGTTTTTAGTACCTGGGGGAATATACTACTGGCACAAAGAGACATTTGCTTGTATTAAGAAATTATCTAAAGTAAATTAAATGGCTTATAAAGAGTTGCACAGTTTAGATTTCTAACTAAACATAAGGTGCAGCTTTGCTGTCTGTGACAGAAGCGCCGTCCTACCAGATTTTGCTGCTGCATTATATTTTGATGGGAATGTCACCCTGCACCCACAATAGAAATTGTGTAACCTACAGGCCTAGTGTTTTGGATGTGCATCTTGCTTACGTCCTGGCTGATGGACATAGGTCCTCTGCTAAAGAGTCCTGGTCCCCTGGAACATAAACCACAGCCCTGTTGGAATGCCATAGTGCAATCCAACTCCCTCTCTTTCTGCTCTCTCTCTCTGCAAACTGACTACTGAGAAACATGGAATACAACTATCTGACAATCATGACATTCTACTTCTTTGTTAGTCAGGAAGCATTTAAAAAGGCGACATCTTAAGCTTCTATTTAAAGCTCAAATACAGATATTGTTGGAGCAGAGTCGGGCACTTGGAGGGTCAGTAATGACAATATGCTGACTTCAATCCTTAAATGGCCAACTTAAAATCACTGCTAAGCAATTCTAAGACCCAGTATGAAAATGCTGAGATGTTTCCATGCAGCTCTGTGTGAACCATCACAGAAACTATTCTTACATACTAAGACATGAAGATGAAACAACCCAAGAGAGGGATCATAGTGATTTCTCGGCTGTGTGGATTGAAGGTCCTGTCTATGCCCTGTGCTGACAGGTGTCCTTTACCTGCTCCCTTCTCATACTCCTGGATTTGTTTAAAATGAAAGCAATGATGATGATGGTAAAAAAGGGATTTCTGTTGTACTTGGCTTCCAAGGTAGAAAAGAATCACAAAGAAAGTGCACTCCACTTATAACACTGCATGACTATCAGAAACCATTCACAGTGTGTGTAGCTTGTGCATCTCCCCAGTCCATATCTTTAAAGCCCAATATGGACAGTTTATTTTATCTCCATTTTTAGTGCAGTATAAAACCCTGTAAAAAGCAATCCCTAGAATGGGGACCCTGAGGAAGCAACACAACCACCTGTGGATAGAAAGACTTATTGTTTAGACTGCAGAGAAAGGACAGAAATGGAAAACCATGAAAGTGATCTATGAGATTAAGTCTCTAAAAATAATGTATTCCTACAGGAAATCAAGCTTTCTTCACACACAGAGTACTTCAATATGTGCAATACCATCCTGAAAAACGAAACTGGCTATGCTATTGAGAGACTACAAATGATTTTCTGGGGAGGTCCAGCTGCACATCATTCCTGTTCATCACACAGATGTTGGAAGCACAAGCAGAGCCTACTGAATTTTTCAAAGCATCAGTTTTACCCCAGTAATCCTTCCCATCAAATATACATGACTGCCACACAAATACACCTCACAAGGTCATGAGTCCTGAATAGTGAATACTGAGTTTCTACAAAGTTCTCACCAACATGAGCAACCTGATCTAGTTAGCGATGTCCCTGCTCACAGCAGGATTGGACCAGATGATCTTTGAAGGTCCCTTCCAACCCAAACTACTCTATGAGTCTATGATGTTAATGACCATTCCTGTCCCCAAAGGATCGGTCCTCTACCACAGGCAAGAGACCTGACAATTAGGGCATAGCCAAAGAAACAAAGATTCTTACTTGTTCTTATTATTTGTGACCTTCAGCTTAACTTTTACTGTATTATGGGAAATGCAACACACTGGAGGCACTAACTGCACATGCAAAATAAGCTGCCATGATGCCCTGTAAAAATTTTACCTCCCTTACACCAAAATGGTACATACTATTAAGAAAATAATCATAATTTTATGAAGAAGAGGAGGATGTCGTTTTACCTGGGGATAGCCCAAAACTCAATTAAATTAATGGAGTTATGTGCAGAAAGCCAGAATGCACAGTGGTTTGCAGGGACTAGTTCAGAGAAGAATGAGGATGATTGCTTCAGTCCTCATCAATATGCTACAGTTTAGTTCATGTCTTTCTCCTCAGGTAGTCACAGGCATGGCATTTTCTTTCTTCTGACCTGATTAAATTTTGCTGCTACCATTTTTCCATTACTTTCCTCTCAGACATACTCTTAAAACCAACCAATACAGTCACATTCTAGTAAAACCAGACCAACATCAAAGAAGTCCGTATTTATGCCACAGAGTCCATACGATCCAAACTTACCCTTCCAGTGATAGTATCGAAACATCACACAGAGATAGGAGTTTGTTGAGAGGACAGGATGTCACAGGAGGATTTTAATTAACCCTCTGGAAAATCCATTCTCAAGAGGTTACAGAAAGTTGAAGGATGATAGATATGAGACACTGGAGACAGAATATATCAACTTTTTATGATATTCATTCATATTTCAGTTCCTCCTTGCATCAAAAATAAACAGTCTTGCAAACCTTTACTATGACAGCTGTCCCTGTTCACAGCAGTAGTTTCAGAGATGTCTCACCCAAATACTCATGCCAGGCTATGAGCACACAGAAATACGGGCAGATTATGCTCATCTTTGTCATTTCCCCTCTCCTCTATTATCAAGAACTGAAGTCTCTTTTTGGTGTTTAGATGATAGGTTCATTACATCTTCTCGGTTACGTATGGATGCTGTATCTACTGCAATGAGATGGAGCTGTACCATAACAGTGCACCAGAAAAATGTGTTCAAATGGAGCATCCTGATTAAGACTTAAAGCATTGCACTATAGCCCATTAACTATTGCTAGCTTAGGTCTTTTGACTACACAAAGCTAACTTTATACAATGAGGCACAAGGTTACCAAAATCATCTGCAAGTGGCAGATGTTTGTTAGGCACAAACTCTTCCACTGTGCATTTTGACAAAGTCAGGATAGGGACAGGAGAGCATTCAAAGTGAGAAACATGTATTTACATAACTGATTCCATTTAGGAAGGAAAGATATTCATAGAGCATTGCACAGAAGATAGTTCATCCCCTGGCTGAATGGATAGATGACTTCAGTTTCCTGACCTGTGTATATAATTGCCTTTATTTGCCTCTATAGAATGTTTTATTAAGATTCAATTTAAACTTCTATTAAAATTCAAGCAATCATGACATCAAACACCACTGTCTGAATTTATACAGATGCTTAAAGGAACAGATAAAGGCTAAAAAGCCTTATCTCCTCCAGTGTTAGACAACAACAGTCTGTCAGAGTCAGTTCACAAGTTTATCTCATAAAAAGTTCATCCCCTTGAAAAGGGCAGTTTAGTATGTGAAAGGAGCAGAGGGAGAGAAACAACTCAATGTAGGAGGACACAGTAATTGACTAGGAACTTCTAAGGAGGGAAACAAGCAGGATCTTCTTGTTCCCTCCACTAAGTGACAGCTTACAGAAATACCATCAGAAATCACTGGTGCATCAGAGATTGACAGCAAGAGGATCCTTCCAGGTCATACAAAATCCCTGCAGAAGTGTAGAACAGACAGCAAAGTCTATCAGGGTTCCATACACACACACACACACACACATATTACCCTATCTCCTCCTTCAAAACTTCTTACCTCTTATAGGACCATGAAAAAAAGAAAACTGTAGGCCCTCTGGAAAGACAAGAATTTATTTTCTCCTCCAAGGAGAATTTATGCAGTTCCCCTATTATATATTATGTATTAGGTATTCTATCAAACAGTTCTCCCTGCCCCTCCACAAGCCGCCATCCCAAATCTATCTGCCCTTTATAAAATATCCTTACGGTTACTGTTTCTTGAAGAAGGCCATGATGAAGACAGAAGTTTAACATAAGGTGTTGCAGAGGAAATAGAGTGGTATCAGGGAAAAAAGGCTGTCTCTTTTCTCAGCCTCTCAGAACACTGTTATACTAGATTTAAAGACAGCAAGGTCAATGGCTTCAGCTGTACAGAGAAATTACTATGTTTTTGCAAATTGAAAGAGACTTCTGATTAGTAAGGAAAGGAAGACAAGGCTAAAAATGCTGCCCTACAGACAGCTTCTGAGGGATGGTAATGAAGAGCTGGTCTCTGAGCATGCTGAGACACACATCACCTTGCACAAAGTCCATCATTTGGAAACATGCACCCATCAAACCTCCAGCACTGTGGAGCAGATTGTACTGTTTCTCTCAAAGCTGCCTTTGACATGCAGCTTCTATTAAGCGGAAAAGAGTGGATACATCATCAGCTCTCTACAACTTACAGACTTCCAGTACAAAAACAATTCTTCTGGGACTTTTAACTATTGTCTCAGCATTTTCCATTATAGAAGCTTGTGGCCAATTGGCCAAGTCATGTCCACATAGAACAACCAGTAGCTCCTGGGAGATACGAGAGATTGGAGGACCTAAGAAGATAAAGAGAGTAAGCCATGGCCATATGTCTGGAACTTGGACCCAAACATGGAATGAAAGACCTAGGAGAAGCCTGCTCCTGGAAGGATCAACCACAACATACAAGTATGTTATTAACTTGTGCCTAAACTGAAAGTAAGGAGTATAGGAAAATGGGAAGAAACAGAGTGCTGAAGCTCCCTGAGAAACATGTCAACTAAGATACATCAATAGCATCTTACTCTCCTGGAGGTATGAAAGCCTGAGTACATCTCTCAAAGTGCCCTTTTTTATCATTTCTGTAAGTCTTTCAAAGTACAGACTACCTGGATGGTGATGGAAGGAGACAGGCAGCATAAGGAATGCCAAATGAGCTCCTGGATGGATGGAATTGCTATGCAAACCCAAATCCTGCTGCTCCTTTGTTCTGTCAGGAGGCCCAGAGCGAGAGGAGAAGAAGTCCTTTAGCTCGGACATCTTCTAGTTCGCCAGAAGATATTACAGAGCCAGATCTATGTACTTACACAGCCCAGTTGTAACACCATGCAGCCAGACTTGGGCCTTTTTCTCCATTCCAGTTGACTATGATGTGAGAAGCCCAGAGGTGAAAGCAAACAACAGACTGGATAAAACTCGGAGGCCAGCTTGCCCATGGAGAGAGAATGCATCCCGGCAGAAAGAAAACCTGGAGAACCAATGGCTTGCCCTGCTGCCCTGGAAGCGACAGCATGTGAAAGCAGAGACCATAAAAGCAAATAAGAATTGAAAGGTCATTGCCTACCTCTTGTTTCCTCAGCTGGACACCTTTCCACAGGGTATCTGAAGCTTATTTTGTCTTACAGCTGAAAGCTTCTACCTCTTCAACAGCCTGTTCACACACTGGCAAGCAGACAGCAACCAAGCTGCAGGTGCAGACTCCTCCCGTTACGGATTATTAGGTTTCCTCCTGTTTGTTTTCCATCTCAGCACTTTGTAATGGTACCAATTACGGGCTAAATTTACAACGGGCACATTTCTGTAACAGGAATTTGACTCAACACTTCTCACTTCTGATGTGATTATTTTTGTTTTTCCTTACAGTGGCCTAAAGTGTTTCACAGAATTCAAAATTACAGCCGGCTCCAAGACAGGAATGAAATATTGAAACCTATTCTAAGCAGCATAGCATCAACCACCAATTACTGTAAAGAACTATTGAATATGTCAAGGCTAATTGTGGTAGCCCATCCAACACCTCCAAATAAATAATTAAAAGCTGAATTTAGGAGCATGAGGTAATCAAATTATCTGCTCCTTATGAAATGTTAAGAAAAAACATATTAGTTTTATTTCAAAGAGGGAAGCCTTTGCATAAAGAGCATGCTATTTCTGAGTATGAATGTATGTGCATGTGACAGGAGAGGCAAAAGCTGGAGAAAGAGTAATTCATCTACTTTCAGACCTAATTTATAGGGATTTAGACAGAGAGCTTATACAAGTATTCAACTTTCCCCCTCCCCTTGGTAAAACAGAAATTAGGGACCTAAGAGAAAAGTGGAAGAGCAAGTCTGAATTCATGTTACTATTGTGATACGCATTTAGTTGTACCAAGGAAATTTTAAACCAGTCCCTGTGTGGTCCTGTGGAGGAACCATTTTATGCTGTGAATAGTTAACTGTGAATTTAATTCCCACAGCACCTGTTTTTCCCGTGGAGCGACACACAAGGTCTACTCTCACTCTCAAACTGGCTTATGATTTTGGATCAACGGACCAATCGGTTAGTCCAACAACTCAGATCTTTTTCATTCATAAGATACTGCTGATGTAGCTCATGAGAAGACACTTTATAAAGTACAGAAAATACAGCTCTGCAGATCCTGTGAGGTGTGTAATGAGCGCTGTGAGAATGGCTGTTGAAACACTGAACTTTGTGGTTTTGCCCACAACAGCTCTACAAGTCAAGCTTCCATTTTACCATCTTTGCTAGTACTGCTAAACCTCTGTTTCCCCCAGATATCAGCTACAGGTGTCAGACTCATCCTCTCTCTTCACTCTGGCAGTGAGTTATGGTCAGGTTCTAGATACATTTTTCAGCATATTGGAGGGATTGTTCCAAGTTTTGACGTAAGTTATTCCGGTTGTCATTACAGGCATACACTCCGATTTGTATCACGATTCCAACAAGAGGCAAACATAACACAGAGCCTGCATCATTCTTTGATAACATCCTCATTCTCCTACTTTCATATACTGGAGTCAAAAGTGTATTTAAGGGCATCTTCAGTGCTTCTGGATACTGCAAAGCCTGCAGGTGTCCCAGGAAGCACTGAGTTAACCAGTTGCTTTCTCAATGTAATCTGATTAAGAAGAGATATAATTCTTACATGGTTCCCAACTGCACTACTTTGAAACACAAAATCCTCAGAAACATAAATCACATCATAATTTGACTAACAAATTCCATCAGAAGCAGCTGGGAAAAGAAGTTAGTTCTGGCTAACTTTTATGATTAACTGAAAAGATACCTGAACTATTTTTAACATTCATTCCTTTCATTCCTTTCTTTCCTTTTTTCTTCCCCCCTCCCTGCCCCCGAATTGTCACTACCAGATTAGGAAAAAAAGCAAAATCCTGCTTTCTCCAAATCTTTTCTCTAATTTCCTTATGTCATTTCTTGGGAAAGTGCATTCAGCATTACACTCTGAACACTTTTAAGAGACCAGCACCCAGCAATTACCCGTTATTGCCTAATGACCCCATTTTAATCAGATTTTTTTTGTTGTTGTAGTAGAATACAGAACTGAAATAATCTGATTTTCACCTTAAGACTCTTTTTAGGGCTATAAAATACTCCACAGGTTGGTTTCTTTCAAATTATCACCAGCATCATGTTAAAAAGCACACTACTACTCAAACCCTTTTATGAAACACAGTTGGCTTAGCAGACCAAGCCTATGGGACAGGCTAGTCATACAGGAGGCGTTTCTGTGCCAGTGCATGACGCAGGTAAGAAGAGACAAGATTTGCTTTTATTTATTTTCCAACCAGAAGTTCGTAACTGATCTCTGCACAAGTCAGTATTTGCAGAGCTGCTCTTACCAGGTAAGAGTGAACCCTTGATATTTTATATGGATAGGAATGTATTTTAAATATGCAAAATAAAATCTACAGCAACAAATATATCAGGGATTTAAGTTCACCTGGAGTCATGGATTTACATTGCAGACTTCCTAATTTGCCTCCTTAAAAGAGAATCAAAAGAGCTTTTTATAAGTATTAGTTAACAGCAATCTTTTACATTAAAAGATCAGTAAGAAAGGTCATGTCAAAAAGATCATAAATGAATCAGTGTTATTTGGCTAATGCTGTTTAAGTATCTAAGATTGCAAGCTGGACTTAATTGTGACATTACTGTTACTGAGCTGTGGTGACTGTCAACCTGTCTGGGAGAAGAAGTACGGAAAAGACAAAATGTCAAAGTTTTAAAAAGAAAGAAAACACTGCACAGAAATAATATTATAGCCCTTTTGTTTCTTGGCAAGCCCAGAGATAACGCAAAATAACGAGGGCAGAGGAAGTGTTAAGGAAAGAGAGCTGGGTTCATTCAAAAAGCATCATTGTGATACAAACACATACAAACGAATACATCCATCCTTCCTCAAGTTACAAAGGTTATTCTTAGAGAGTGGAAGACATGCCATAAAAATCAGTAGTTTTTAAACTGATGTAGGAGGGTTATGATACAGATCCATAAACATGAGGGACATGGAGTAGGTGAGAAGGGAATGACAGTTCACAGTCTCCTATCAGAAGCAGCAGAGGAAGTCAAAAAGAAGTAGCAGATGGCACATTGAAAACAATGAAAGGACATGCCTTGCCCACAGTTAAGCTGTAGAGTCTCTTGCTAACGTAAGTTATCAACATAAAAGGTTTCCTCGGGTTCAAAAAAAGTGGGTGGACAAAAGAATTGGAAGAGTCATTTTTGCTTCTAATGCCATCCTCCATTAAAAAATATGGTGAAATGCACCAACAGGCAATGAGCAGAAAGAAATAATTTACTTTTGCATCTGCCATTGATAAGATTAACCCTATAACCTCAGTGCTGCGCTGGTGTCTCATTTGGAGAGGGAATTCAGAACAACAGGGAGGCAGAAAAAAGAAAAAAAACCAACCAAAAATAACTAAAGGTTGGAGAAAATATTTTTTTCAGTGACAGAATTCAAAAGCTTAATCTGTTTATCTTAACCAAAAGACTGAAATAATTACTTATTCGTGTGCAAGTATCCCTACAGAGAGCAATGAAGAGCGATAAAGGACTCTTTAACTTAGTGGAGAAACACATTACTAAAAGTACCCGCTAAAAGCTGGAGCAGGAGAAGTTCAGATTAGGCAGAAAACAAGGGCATTACTCCTATCCTGTCCTCTTCATACAAAGACCAGCAGCTTTCCACAATTAAACTCAAGCTGTCGAGCACAATGTTTTAGCAAGGAGTGGCAGATATGCTCCCAGAACAGGGTGGAGAGCAGCTTGAATAGTATCTTTTCACCCAAGATGCTTATAAATCCAGTGGAGTCAAGGATATCTTTTTGCAGTGGTTAGTGGGAGAGAAGAGAAAGACAGCAGTGAGCTGGGGCTTAGTATGGAATAAAAGAGAGAAAGTCAGCTGTTAAAATTGGGAAAATCATCTGACAAAAAGGAGCACCTCGCAGATATGAAGGGTGATGCTGGACAGCCTGGGTGGGAGGATGAAGAGTGATGGATGTAAAGGGTAAATGCAAATAACTCCAATTAAAGCAATCACTGACATGACCCAAGCAGTGAATGACAGCAGCTTTAGCTGGGGTGGCTTGTGTAAGTCAGGGAATGTGGCAAACTAGCCCCTCGCCTGGGACAGACATTCAATCCCTTGTGGTTTTCAGTATGTTCCTACTCTTCAGTCACCTTCTGAAGACAAACAGTAGGGGAGGACAGGAGTCTGGGGTAACACATCCTCATAATGATGTCCATCAAAGGCAGAGAAGACAAAGAATTAAGCCTAAAATAAGAGCAGAAATAACAGCTTTTCTAGACACCATAGATATAAAATAGTTGGTTTGGAAAAGCAGGAAACCTTTGGCAGGGATTTAATTTTATTGGGTCAAAATAGCCATTAACAAAGAGTTGTCTACAGAAAAGGAGATTATTTCCAAAGATTTTCCTTAAAGGTAACACTTTATAAAGAGACATCAGATCTATATTGGCTTGTTTTGAAAGAAAAAGGGAGGAGGAGGAATCCAACCAGAGGTCTGCAAGAACCAGGAGTTTTTCCACCTTCTCGGACTTGGAGCTTTTCATAAATCTGATTCACTGCTCACTCTCTCACATATTTAATCATTTGGCAGACTAGTTTCCCCAGAAGGCGATTTCAATTCAACAATGGCTGTACAGCAGAGACAAAAGCTGGTAAACAGGGAATGATGGATGTTCGCTAATGTAAGCCAGTGTGAGAATGGAATGGCAAACACCTCATCAACAAACAGAAGAGTATAAAAACACCCGTTACCAAGAACGAAGGTGGTATTGAAAAACAAATGGGAGTTAAAGAAAGCCAGAGAGAGCAGTCTGAAGGCAGAGGTTGATGCAGAAGCATGGATGGGTATGTCTGAGCTTGTGCTACCACGCACATGCTGTCCTTCAGAAGCCAAAAGAGGCATGTTAATCTTTGTAGCATGCAAGAGGCAGAAGCCGAAAACAGTTTGCAGCCCTTGCGAGCAGAGCATGTGCCTGAAGGCATTGCTGCTGCCTCTGCTAAGTGAAACTTAAATTACATCCTCTTATTCTGCTACTGTGTTGTGTTTCCTATATTGGTTTATGTCATTTTAAATACACCCAATAGGTCTCCCAGCAGATTGGTCCTTGGACCAAGAGATTTCCTTCGTTTTCCTTTTCCAAATATAATCATATTGCATGGAGTTACAGTTCCATATGTAATTTTGAAGAGTTTTGAACTGGATAAGATACAAGGCTTTTTTTCAGATAGGACGAGAGGACCATTAGGCTTTCTGAAGCTTTTTTGTGTGAACTGGAGACTGTCAGATCTACATTGCAGTCTACCTGATTACTCATTTCTCTGCTCCATACCTAGTCACTTAGCCCATGAGAATGTTACAGAAAACAGTGTCTAAAACTGGTCTCTGCCGGAGTGAGTCCAAAAGAGTGCCATGACAATTAACAGAGGGCTGGAGCACCTCTCCTATGAAGAAAGGCTGAGAAAGCTGGGCTTGTTTGGAAGAGAAGGCTCCAGGGAGACCTTAGAGCAGCTTCTGGTGTCTAAGGTGGGGCTACAAGAAAGCTGGAGAGAGACTTTTTACAAGGGCACACAGAGACAGGACAAGGGATATTGGCTTTAAACTAGAATGGCTTTAAACTAACTCCACAATCCCACAGTCACTGCAGCCAAGGCTGCCCCTGACTTCCATATCCCTGACAAGTTCTTGTTTAAACTATCAGGTCCAGGCAGATCACGTCCACCCACTGGCTCCATTAACCTGTATCTGGTGGCTCACCAATGAACTCCAGAAGCCTCTTGGACTGCTTGTGCCCTGCCCTGTTGTCCCTCCAGCAGCTTTTAGGGTGGTTAAGGTCCCCCATGAGGACCAATGCCTGTCCACATGAGGCTTCTTCCACTCATCTGAAGAAGGTCTCACCTCCTTCTCCCTGCACAGTCTGTCTGTAGGGGGACACCCAGCACAGCATCACCTGCATTGCTCTGCCCTCTGAACCTGACCCATCATCTCCCAGCTGGCTTATCATCAGTTTATGTTTACATCCCTCTGTCTAAGCATTTTGCACAAACACATGTGCACAACACTTGCACTTAGGGGTTTGTTTAATGTTTGGTATTAAAACAAGAGAGTGACAAAGTGCTCTGGTTTATGTCCCCTATTCAGCTACACTCTGCTGCTTCCTAACCATGCTTGCAGGGACAACACTCAACCTATGTCAGCTTCCAACGGAAAATACAAACAAAACCAGAGGAGAATTAAGAAAATATGCATTAAGAAAATACTGAGAAAGTCCTCAGCAAGGAGCCACAGCTGGAAACGTTTGTTGACCGTTGGTATTTTAGAGTTTCTCTGATAGTACTAAAGTTCCTTTCTTTCTCTCAGGGCCATTCGCTGTGAAATCAGCACATTTTAGATCTGCATTTCTGTAGCCAAAAGCCTGCTCATGAGCTCCTTTATTTTCCACTGCTTTAGGAAATTGTGCAAATAAAGTGTTGATTTAACAGTTTGCATGAAAACATTGCAGTGACTAAGATCCATTACACTCCATTTCAAGTCCAGACACCTAGAGAATTAGCTAGATGTGCACAATTTACCTCCTACATAAATGAAGATTATAGTTAACTCCACTCAAGTCAGTGCTGTTAAGTCAGTGCTAGCTAAGATAAACTGGAGTAAAGTCTAAAGCATTCATTTTAAAAAGTAGGAAATATATAGAACAGAAGCAAACAGACCACAGGCTTTCTGCTAGTGAGCACTAACAACCACCTACATGGAGAAAATTGGAGTAGGTGTGTGTTGGTTATTATTGATATAATTAGGATCTAGTTTAAAAAAACCCCGTTTATATATATATGAAAAGGTACAAAGTAAAAATATGTACCAGTGAGATATGTCATTTTAATTATATAATTGAAGATTAAGGTTACACCCCTGACATTTTCCCTAGAGATGAATCTGACAGGACACAGAAGTTGAATGTTACACAATTTAATGCTCCCTTTAAAGCTGTAATTTCAGTATTTAATATCCCCAAAGTTTCAAAAGATCAGAGCTTCATCTGAAACAAGAGGCTGCTGGACCTTACTTACCATTTCTAAGCTTTTTTGACCTAAACAAGGCAAACTGAACAAAACAAGCCATTTCTTTCTCAGATATCAGTGCACATGAAAAAGGCTAAGATGAGAGATGAAAGTCTTGTACTGACAACAGAGAGCAGAACTGGTAGGATGCAATGGAAAGATCTGAGGGAGGGAAAGATGGGGATCAGTGGAGGTTAAGGGATGAGCTCAGGGAGCAGCAGCCAGCCAGTGCTGAAGTGGAGGTGGTAAAATACGACAAGCGTGGCCGGTGACCAGTGCCAATTAAAAGAGATGAAAAACTGCTGGAAAAGAGTCAGGCATTCATTTAGGAAGCCTGACTGTGAAGCGAACGTATTCCAAGCCCAGGAATGGAACTATGTTTGTGGATAATAGAAAACACTGCAAATCTTATTAAGGAGTTAGTCTAAAGAGGCTTTTCTCTCGTTTTGTACCTAAGAGTCTCAAAATCATTGCATTATTAGATTAGCCTTTGGAAAGGTACTGATTCAATATCCCGGTCTTATCCATGGGGAAAAAAAAATGCTGAAAAAGAAGATTAATAAAAACCACCACTGCCAAGGCCAACAGCTGGAGAAAAAGAATGGTTCAGCCCAGAGCTGGGCTAACAAATGCTAGCCCAGGGAACTCGGGCATTGAGTTCAATGGGGATTATAAAGCTTAAGAAAAAGCAGTACGAGCCAGCCATGGCTCAGGTTTTTCCATCATTGAGACAAGAAGTAGTTGCAAGTGCTGGCTGCAATTGTTCATACTCACCATACGCTTTCTGTCTGCCCTTAATCAGAGTGAAGGAGTAAATGTTCATACCTAAAATCAGTTCTCACTCCTTAGTCCAAGTGGGACTGAGCAGCTGCATGAAAAGAAATGAATCAAGAAGGCAGTTCACACAGTCAAGATTTAGTGATATTGCTGTAATGAAGGCCTTGGGAGGCCCAGGCTTCATTCCCTGCTCTGCCACAGTACTCTTGCATGCCTTGAGGCATGTCATGCATTCTCCCTCCTTGCTTCTCAGCTGCACAGCAGAGATAAAAGCTCCTCCCTAATTTAGGAGAGAGCTGTCAGCCAAAAAATTGAGGGTGCTCAGACATAACCACATTCTATGAAGTCAAATCTTAAAATTCAAGATTGAGGAAAAGACTTGTATTCAAAACAATGCTTAAACACAAGCTGAACTTACAGGTTTATTTAAACCACTATGGAATAATCAAAATTTAAGGGCACTTCAACAACAGCACACTCTCATACACCGTCCTAATCACAGACAGAATCGTACAATCACAGAAAGGCTTGGGTTAGAAAGTACCCGAAGATCATCTAGTTCCAACCCCCTGCCGTGCACAGGGATGCCTCACACTAAACCATGTTCCCCAAGGCTCTGTCCAGCCTGGTCTTGAACACTGCCAGGGATGGAGCATTCACATTTTGAAGCACATTCATTAATTCCTGAAGATGCTGTCAAAAGAAATATTAGCTGAAATGGGTCCAGGAACTGAACTTCCAAGCTAGTCTGATTTAGTTAGCACAGCAGAAACAGGAACCTACCAGAAGGCGAAAATACCTTCTGATTTCATACAATTTTGGAACCAAACTTCACATTGTTCTCTAAAATATAAATCAATTTATGACCCAAGTGTAATGCAAGCTACCTAAGTATTTCATACTTATAGCAAACCAAGCACAGTCTCAACTACTGTGTGACTCACTCAGATGTGACAGAAAAAAAAGATCACAAAGTTAGATTAAGTTTTCTAAACCATCAACATATCATAGCCAATTGGGGGGGGTTCAGTTCTTGAAGGATACTCTCAGCAGCCAGACACCGAAATGGAAGGATGCTTGAATGTTTTTCTTTCTGCTCTTCACTGCTGAAATTTAATCTCATATGCTACATGCCAGCTGTGAAGGCATTAGAGAGCTTCGTGTCCATCACTTTTTAATCATATTCCTGTTGGACTTCTAACCTCTTGGAGTAAGATAAAAATCAATCAAATTTATCTTTGCAGTATTTTGGAGGTATTTTTAGCTATTTCTTATATCTATCCGCAAACATCCACTGCCAGGTTGCTTGTCTGATAGCCTCGATATGTTCACAGTTGTTATATTAGTTTCAGTGCTATGCTTTGCTTTTGGTTAGCAGTGCTGTTTTCTGAAGCTCTCTATAGTACACCAACAAAATGGGAGAAAACCACATGGACTTACAACGATAAGCTAGCAATAAAGCCTTACCCAAATTGTTAGGCTGCTTGAATCTGAAGGGTTCACAGAGTATCACAGCATAAGCTCTGCCCAACAGGCTACTCACAAGTAGTGCCTACTTGCAGAGACATAAAATTTTACACTGCATGTACAGTACAGTACTCTTAAGTGACTGCAAAAGATGTCAGTTTCAAGTGGAGGATGTCTGCAACAGTCTCCACAGGGTTTTCTCTTGAAGACACCAGTACAAGCCACCAACAAAAGTCAGACGGCGCCTCTGTATCCCCATTTACGCTATTGTATAGGTGATGCTTGCTAAACAATCTCCTGCAGTGTTAAGATATGGAACAATGTTGTATTTCTAGTATTTATATTCAAAACATCCTTCTTTATCTACGTACAAAATAGGAAAGAAAGGCTAATATGCAGTTTCCTTCTGGTAATACCACCCTTTCTAAGCGAAAAATAATATATTCTTAGTTGAGAAGTAGGAACAAGTTTTTGCTGCCTACAATTCTTCAAGTTCCTCTTATTTCTCGTTACCTAGTCTTTGATGATATACTTACTGTGACTGATACAACTTAACAGGTTTTCTGACAGCTCTGGTGAATTACCAACACACACGAACAGTTGCTCTATACCATTAATGTCACAGATACTTCATTACACTTATTATTATATTTTAAGGAAGGCATGATAAGCTGTTGGACAAAGTATCCATACACTGCCTAACTTCATGTTGTAGAAAACACCGAGGGTTTTTACTCAAGTACTTTCTACATCCTGTAAGAAGCTGATTTTCCTCTGCTGTGTCATTCTCGCTGTTTAAGGCAACAGGTTCTTCCATGACTAATAAAAGGTCTGAATCACCTGAGTAGTCTTCAACCATCAGCATCCCCACAAAAGAGACTTTGTGGAGATCCATCCTGGTTCTATTCCTAAACCACAGCATTTTGAAGATTTTTTTTCCAGAGACACTAATGCCAGTTATGAAACGGGTTTCAA
Organism: Psittacus erithacus; assembly: GCA_009867235.2. NCBI lineage: Eukaryota > Metazoa > Chordata > Aves > Psittaciformes > Psittacidae > Psittacus > Psittacus erithacus. The sequence goes on from WYDI02017281.1 coordinate 81,068, forward strand.
TGTGCTATCTTAGGATAAGTGGGAAAGCTTCTGGTACCCCCTAAAAACTGTATCTGTGAATTAAGAATGGTAATGTTCTGGTAACAGCAGCTCGAGAACATTTTCCCACACAAATCTCCAAAATTACTAGTCTTCCTTCTGCTGTCATTTCTGTCTTTGTAGTGCCTATGTTGCATTATTTATTATGTTTATCTTCCTTGTAGACATAGACAGAGACCATAACTATTTAGGGAATGGAGGGAGGAGTTATTTTCCTCAAAGATCACAAGGTAGAGGAAAACTTGGAGGAAGAAAGAAAGAAGTGCCATGCTTGTACATTCATTGAGAAAAACAAAAATAAAACAACAGCAAAAAGCCATGACTTCTTCATTCATAATATACGTATTTTTTTTCTCCAACACTGTTACAGCACCTCTTACAAAGGTAGCTAAGCACGAAGAGAAACATCACTAAACATGTCTGCATAAGAGCCCATGTACCCCATGAACAGCATGAAATGGTTTGGTTCACTGCCCAATTTCACCCATTTGCCCGATCACACTGAACTACTGGTTTCCCTATCAACTTCTGCAGCTTAAGAAGTTCATGTAGAAAAATGCTGCCTTCTACAGAGGCAAAGGCTGTTAGCAACCTTGGGCCCCTGTCTGGCCCCAGCGGTTCTTGGTTTTCTACTTTTTGCTTCAAATGTGTACCCTAACACATAACGCTAAACTTATCAGAGATGTAAATCAACGTATTCTCCTGAAATTCACTGAAAGCCACAAAATTCTTCATTCAAAGTTGGAGAAAAATATCCTAGCACTGACTGCAAGTAACTCCATAGAGTGGTCAACTGGCTCATTAGTGCATCCCAAGGCAAAGCTGCATCATACCAAGAAGATATTTCTTCCATAACTTTATTTCCATGACAACCAAGCCTGCTCCAAGCTGCTCCAAGTGATTAGCTAGCACTCATTTTCACTTTCTTAATAATAAGTTGACAGCATGCTGCAGATAAATTGATTCACACAACTACACAATTGATTAATTCCAACTGGAAGGAGATCGCTGTTGCCATGCAAGTCAGCAGGAATCTTGATTTTGCTTGCTTTCCTCCTCCTCTCTTTTTCACAAGCTCAAGCAGAAGGGAAGTATGATGGTTTTGTCAAGATAACTTCGGAAGGGATGAAAACAATTAGCAGATGCACAAAGTGCTTTCACAGAACAAATAAATAGAACAACCTCATGTGTACACACAGGGAAGTAAAGAGATTTAACATCTAAGCCTCAAGATCTCAAGGACCGTATCTGTAGCATGGCCATTCCAGAAGGGAAAAGGACACTTGTCACAAGGTCTCAGCAATGCCAGAGGAGTACAAAGAAAGCAGGATAACTAACAAGCATGTCCAAACCTCCCTTCTGTCTTTCCCCGTACATATATACGCACACAATTAGTCTCAGATAAGGAAGCCCAAGAGCCTTTGTCAGCTTTTACAGCAATGTGGATTTCAACATAAATTCTATGTCTGAGGAAGTGAAAGAAAAGTAAAGAAACCTTAAACAAAATGTTGGGGCCTATGAAAAACTTGAATGTCCATCAAGAGTCAAAGTCATAGAAGAAGCCTTAATTTCTACATTTTCTAACCCCTTGAGGATTTGACTTTGCAATTCAGTCTTTGCTTTCCTGACTTACCATTCTTCCAGTGTCATTTTTAGGTATGGCAGAGCTGCATGTTGACTCCAGCAACAAACTGGCTTTTGGGCGTCTCATCACCAAAACATTTTAACAATGCATCAAAGAAAAGCTGACCAAGAACCTCACGGATGCGATTAATAGTGACACAAATCACAGCCTCACCTTGAAAGTGTCTTGAATGTAAGAAACTGAAATTTTCCTTCCATCTGCAGAAACTGCTGTAGTCACATTATAGCTGAGGACCCTGTGCCCCCCTTTGGAGAATAAAGGCTTCTTAGCTGAGCTTAAGTAAAATGCAGCATTTGACTGCTGTGGTATTTTTAATGGCTAAGAAAAACTACCAGAGGGAGTTCCCAAGTAGTAATGCAATTTAGTAGACTAATATTCACTTGTACTTTTGAAAGAAAGCCATTAAATTATGTCAGAATAAAATATGCTGCAGAAGTACTGGTAATGTACGTACACAAACTGACACAAACACATTTAAGCAAGACTGCCAACAGAATATAGGTTTTCATTTCAGACAAAATCTATTGTAGGTGTTTGATGTGTCTGCACAAAGGCTTTTGGTGGTGGGAACAGAATCCAATGATGTGTATTGGCCACAGGGCCAAAACATTTATCAGTATTTTATGACAGCCACTCTCAAAGCTGTGATGTTTCTAAGGCAGGACTCCTTATTTCCTAATACTTCATTCACCTCTCAGATTTGCAGTGATGTAAATCTTTCTTAACTGCTTTCCAATTAAATCAGGATGTTATTTTTTCTACATTTGCTCTGATTTAAATATTTGGTTAAATACTTTTTAATTAAGCCAACATATTATTCATAGGAGAAGTCTGGTATTTCATTACTGATGCAAAGCAGAAAGCTCCTTTGCTTTCCTAAGGAACAGTCTCAGATCACAAGATTTTCAAAATTACAACCTAAAATCTGAAAGTCTGAGATTTACTCCCTTCCTGTTGACCTTAATGAATAAAAAACTAAGAACTAACTTTAAAATTTGGTGTCTGGGGTGACGAAACCTTCATTCTTCTGAATGCTGTCTCTAAAGATTACTTTTTCATGGCAAAGCTGTAAGATTTCTGAAACTGTGATGTATAAATTTTCCAGCAATCAAGCTGCACTGAAAATAGCAATGAAAATTGACATTTGACAACGATATCAACATTACATTATTTAGTGCTGACATTAAACATGTAATATATTTTGCAGCCACTTGAAAGCCTTATATTGCATCTATCCAACACTTTTCAGGTTCCCTATGCAGTCAAAATGCTAATCAAGTTAAACAGTTACTGGGCACATCCTGATTTAATGTTTGATTTGATTTCAGGACCTGCAAACCCCACATTCAGTATTAGAACTGAAGTTCAAAGTACTACATGGTGTCAAAGGACAGGAGAGCAGAGGCCATGAGAACCCAACTGTCATAAAAATGAAGGTGTGCAGTTCTGGTGTCCTCAGTATAAGAAGGACATGGTACTGTTGGAGCAAGTCCAGAGGAAGCCATGAGGATGATCAATGGCTGGAGCACCTCCCGTATGGAGATAGGCTGAGAAAAGTTGGGGCTGTTCAGCCTGGAGAAGGCTGCATGGGGGCTTCAGAGCAGCTTTCAGTGTCTGAAGGGGGCTAGGATGCGGGAGAAGGACTCTTCATAAGGGACTGTAGCAACAGGACAAGGGGTAACGGGTTCAAACTGAAACAGAGGAAGTTCAGGTTAGATATAAGGAAGAAGTTCTTTACTGTGAAGCACTGGCACAGGCTGCCCAAAGAAATGGTGAATGCTCCGTCCCTGGCAGTGTTCAAGGCCAGGTTGGACAGAGCGACATGGTCTAGTGCGCGGCATTCCTGGGGTTAGAATGCCTAAAGGCAGGGGGTTAGAACTGGATGATCTTTAGGTCCTTTCCAACCCAAACTATTCTATGATTCTGTGAGTCTATGATTTGGACCCAAGTTAAATAAAAATCCCAGGCGCCAGGAGATTAACATTAGGCCACACAGACTTCATATTTGCATGATTAAATAAAGATAATGAAATAGCTTTGCCTTTTTCTTTTTAACTTCTGCACAAACTATGTCAGCCTCTAATCTCTGCATATGACTATTATTATGCTACATCAATATGCAATGCAATACTTTTTCACTATTTTGAAGACTCTGCAGGAGTCTGGTGGTAAATATTTCAATTTACAGAAGGCAACACTGAGAAAAGGAACGCAAGTAACGCGCTCTAGTCTAGACCACACAATAAGACAGAAGCATCTATTAAGGTAATTGCTTCATCCTCAGAATATTACAGCATGTTAATGTTTCCCAATAAAAATGCAAAGTCTCAGCCCAAACGCAGCAGGAAAACACAGCACTCAGCCCTAGCTCCTGGACAAATACTGCAAATAGTATTTTGCTTAGATATTGGTAGAAACTGCAGAAAATCCAGTGGCCAGTGATGCCTTTCTAGCTGAACCACCACACTTCTGCATGGCTCTCCACATATATCAGCAAGAATCTCCATCACCTCTTTGCTGTATAATGAGCTATTAGCACCTTCACTATAGTAATTCACTGATAAAACATGGCACAGCACAGTTCTTCAGGGCTGTAAATGAAACTCCTGCAGCTGGCAGACACTACCATGATTGGGCTGTCTGTTCCCCCAGGCAAGTATTTTGCAGCCTTGACTGTTAAACTCTACAAGCCCCACTGAGGAAAGTCATGGCCAGCTAAGCAACCCCTATGAGGATCTCCACCTATTTTACAGCTAATTCCTGTGTTCCTTATTGAGAAGTAACACCATGCTTTTCTCTGCAAGTATTTGCTTGTTGATCTCAAAACACTCTCAAAGTGTAGGTGTAAGAGGAACCCTGCAATGAGCCAGAGCAAAACTCATCCTGTATCAGATGACTTGTTGGGGAGGATGATACTGCACTTGGTCTAAGCACCTTCTTTTTCCCTTTCATCAGTATTCAGATTAAGTTAATAGTCAAACACTGAAGACAAGTGTCTAAATATTTGAGGTAATCTGACATATATAGCATTACCAGTGTTTCTACAGTAGGCTTCAGGTAAGAAAAGGCAACCTGAAGCCACAGGCATGATAATTAAGGTATTTAATGAAGATGAAGATGGGAGATTGCTACTATGAAGTGCCTCTCACTGCCACATAGTAATCCACTGTCCTGCCAGAAGAAAGAAGGATATAAAATCTCAGTATTGTCCAGAAGATGAAGCAAAGACTCTTGTTGTGTGGGATAAAGAACAAGTCATATTTTGGGAAAAGGTGGATAAGGCACACAAAATCCATCCTGAACCAGGAAAAGTGATAAAGAACAAGTTGTGTTTTGGGAAAAGATGGATAAGGCAGACAAAATCCATCCTGAACCAGGAAAAGTGATAAAGAACAAGTTGTGTTTTGGGAAAAGATGGATAAGGCAGACAAAA
>WYDI02017282.1:0-31024 GCA_009867235.2 Psittacus erithacus
GAGAAAGTTGGGGCTGTTGAGCCTGGAGAAGAGAAGGCTGCGTGGAGACCTCATAGCAGCCTTCCAGTATCTGAAAGATGCTGTGGAGGGACTGTTCATTAGGAACTGTAGTGATAGGACAAGGGGTAACGGGTTCAAACTTTAACAGGGGAAATTTAGATTGGATATAAGGAAGAAGTTCCTCACTGTGAGGGTGGTGAGGCACTGGAATGTGTCACCCAGGGAAGCTGTGAATGCCCCATCCCTGGTGGTGTTCAAGGCCAGGTTGAACAGAGGCCTGGGTGACATGGTTTAGTGTGAGGTGTCCCTACCCATGGCAGAGGGGTTGGAACTAGATGATCTTAAGGTCCTTTCCAACCCTAACTATTCTATGATTCTATGAATTCATGCTGGTATAAACTTAAGTATCTGCAACAACAGGGTAACAGTGATTCCTACAATTTAGCTAGACATGGTGTGAGGAACCACATCCATTTATTTGTTCTGAACCTTCTGTCTGTTAGTAGTTTCATCCAACCATCCTCCATTCTTGTACTGAGGGAAAGGACACTCATCTCCTGTCCACCCAGTCTGATATACCACTCATCTTTATAAATGTTCCTGCAGTGTAAAAACAAAACACTGATTTTATATTTAGTTTTTCGTATAGCAGACTAAAATCAATTTTCTCTATCTTGGATGATCAAATTAAGCAACAAGAAGTAGCCTGCCTTTTTCATAGCATGCCCTGCTATTCTGCAGCTTCCAGATAAGACTGTTGATTTATGTACATGGTGTTGCCTCCATTCTCTGAATTTGAATGCCCAAGTTAAGATTTTTGTGCACTCTCTGACTGGCCTTTCAGGCTTATTTTTTATAAAACAGAGAGCGGGATTTCCATAGCATCAGCAGTCCTGACTCAGACAAAGAAGGAGCACATCTGCCGAGGGAGAACATGTCGTTTTTCATATAATCTGTTCTCTCGCTATAACCACACTGTGACAGACCGGCATGAAAGCTCTACAAACTTCAGTCAGCTTCCGGCTCTGTGCAGCAGCTCTTGCCCTGTCAAACCTACACGGGATGTTTGTTTGTTTGCCTGATAGTCAGAAGACCATTCAAAGGCTGGAAGTTTATTCTCAGCGGTCATTGCACCTCCAGAAAGATAAGAGCAAAATGTGAATGTGCTCCAAACTGATTTGTGCTCCAAATGTGCAGTGACTAGTATTTTTTTTTCTACTAGCTGACAGCAGGCCAGAGAAGGTCTGCCTAGCAGGGGATTATATGATGTCTTTAAGAGACATAGCACCAAACAACTTTTGCACAATATGGCAGATGCAAGTTGAAACAATCCAGGATGAATGTGTTGCAGCCTAAGGTTCAGGCATCATTTATATAAGATAATTGCCCAGCAGTCCCTTTCCAGAGTGCACTGGAAAATCCAAAGGACTGTCATATGGCAACATTTCTGAGTACTTCTACCAAGACAATGAGTACCTTCAATTTTCCCTGTCTTCAATTCTGTGTTAGGAGAAGTCAGCAATCTGCAGGATCTCATTCTCATTCTCATACTAAAAAGGTGATACTCTTACCACAGGCAGATGGACTCTGGACTGGAAATTAAACAAAAAATCCTTTACATCTCCAAAAATAATATAGCTGAATTACCACATGCTAAAGAATTATATATTTTGATAATTGTTTTAAGGGGAAAGGTATAATTTGAATTTTCTTGTGTCATCTGAGTGCCCTCTTGCGCTGGGTGCTATACACGCACTGTACAAAAGAGCATCTTGCCATAGTTAACAGCATAGTTAACAGCATAGTTAACATAGTTAACTGTTAACATAGCTAACCACAGAGAAGATACTTGTGTTTGTAAGGGGACAAAAGAAACAGTAAGAAGTCTCTGGGAGGTATGGGGGGCACTGGTTTTGGAGCGCATCCAGCTGAAGCTCAGGCACTCTCTTTAGACATCACACTTGAAGAGAGACCAGAAAAAGGTTCCCAATACTCAGCTATGTTATGGGAGTTCCCTAAAATGAAACTTTAGTTGCCGTTGTTAGTGCTAGTGTGACTGCATAACATGTAGTCCTGTATCCACCATCTTTCCCTTTCATGTTGTGAAAACCAATGCTTTAGACATAGCTTCCAGATGAAGAGACTATTTTTAAGTTTTCTTGAACATATTTGATAGATTCCACATTTTAGAGACTAAAATTTCTTGCAGTCAGTGAACTTTTGCTGAATACCCAGAGTCTTGAGATAACTGCATCTCTCTCTCCACAGATGTCTGCCCACAGCCACCCTGGGACACTGGCCAGGGAGTCAGGGAGTCTGGGAAGCCCCAGCCTTCAGTGACACTGATACCTGGCTTTGCTGTTGGTATTAGGGCAGAGGCAGCTTAGCTGAGCAGTTCCAGCGTCTGAGCAGCTTTCTGCTGACTAAAGGACTGGGAAGAAAAAAAGATTTCATCTGATTCAAGCTGAAACCCAATTCTGAAAAACATGAAGTTTGCTGTTAGCAGGAAACCCCCTTTCTTGGCTGTTCTCACCTCTAAATTAGATCCTTGGATCCACTCCTCTTAGGATGTTTATGCTTCTTGAATTCCGTTGTTGCAGTACACAAAGGAGATGTATGAAGATAGTTGATTATAATGATCAGTGTCAACGGGAACTGCAGAAAGAAATTATCTGCATCTCAGTTACTAATGTGTTTCCTAACATTTTCACCTGGTTTCTCCTGCCTTAAGCCTCTTCTATGACCACAGATTCTACCATGTTATCAGGTAGCCCTTGAGGTCTGCCTTCTACCTCATCAGATTTCCAGTTCTTCTTTATTATACACTGTGCATATTTCAAATGTCATCACCATAGAGAATACAGCACAATATGAGTGCAAGTTTTGAGGAGAGAACACCCTCACTCCTCCTAGCACTGCTAATGAGGGTATTAAAGGAGTTTTTCTGCGACCTCTGAACTTCAGACTGGCTCTCAGCTGTTGTAGTGTGCTTAGTTTGGTTTGAAAAAAAGCAATTCAGTTAAATTCACTCATAGGTGATAGCCATGTAGGGAACTTGGCTTTTAAATGCTTAGCACATGGAAAGAAGATATTTTCTAGGACAGAAAAGGTCTAGCTGCAAAGACTCCCTGGTGTAGGGGGCATGGGCTACGAGGCGCTGATGGCCAGTGAGGCAGGAATTCGGCAGACATCACCGAATAGTTTCAGCCAGAGCTAAAAAGAAGTGCGAGGGAGATGATTCTGAAGCTCTCATCTCATTTAAAGAAAGAGGAAGGCACCTTTCAATCTTTCATGGCCAAATCGGCCTTTTCTTTATCCTTGTCAAACTTCCCACTCACAGAGTGGAGGTTGTCAGCTTCTAAAGCAAGGACTCTTCTTTTGCCCTCTCCCTCTGCTGAGCTGCACTCCCCATTTTTTCATTCTCCCAACCACAGTCAAGATTTCTTGGGTTTCCTGAAGGAGTTCATCATCATGGGCACACAGCCATATATGTGAAGGCTGAGAAGGGCACAGAGAATCAGAGAAGAGATTCAGAATAACCATGCTCATTTAATAGGCAGAATGACACATATGGGAAATGAGTAAAACAGACGACCACTAAGGGCGCAGAAGGGCACCCCCCAGCCCATCTTCTAAAGTATGGGAAGATGATACAGAAATTTTGAAGGGAAATAGCCCTTTAGAGAAGCTCTTGCATGCACCCAATGAAAAAGGCATTGCTATTTAAGTACATTCTCCTTCAGACCACTTCTGGATCTGAATGCACAGCATGTTTGAACCTCCATTTGCGAGAAGAAATAGCATCACAGACACAGGTACCATCCTGGACACCAGTATAGGGGTAAATGGCAATTTTCACAGTGCAGACATGAAAACCCCAAGAATGGCTGTGTTTCTGTTTTGAAGGAAGATACTAGCATCTTTACCAAGTCTGAGACTACAGCTGCAGGGTACATGGGCATCAAGTATCGTTCTCATGAAGTTTTCTAAGGTCAATAATGATAAATCAATCATGTGCTAAAGCAAGCATGGCAGTGGAGGAGTAGCCTTTGTTGTCACAGCTGCCCAGAGACAGGCACTGGGCGCATGGATACCAAAAATCACTGACTCCACTGCAGTTTGGGTATCCGTAGAACTCAAGGGCTTGGATGACTTTGTGAATAACTCCCATGTGCTGTTTGAATGAGACCAGTTTAGAGAATGGCCATGGACACCTAAAATGCTATTTTACTTGTGAGATATTATGGTTAGTAACCTGTTGAGCTTCACATGGCACTTGAAGATGAGCCACTGTCTGTAATAATGGCAAAGTCCTGCCATCACCTCATGGCAGAAGGCAGTAATGGTGTCCTTTCACATGTGACAAATTTTCCTCCAGTGCCGTTCAAGACATCCTGATGGCAATGTGGTCGTTCAAATTCAAATTCATCCCCTGCAGCCAAAGCCACACAATGACCTTGGGCAAAAGAGTCGCAGTGGGAAGGGCACCCAGGCACATGCAGATGCAGAGTTCTTGCACTGTTCTGCAGAAGAGGCAGGCTGCAGAGTACTGAGCTGCTGCGGTGTAAAACAACAAAATGTGAGCAGCTGGCTGGCTAACCAGAGGTAACTGTTTACATGGAAGAACTTACTTAATGTCCAATTTTGAACCACTGGTAACTACAAAATGTGGAGGTCTTGTGGTTACTCACATGCATTTTGCCTTGGGGAGAACTGTAACTGCTTTCATAAACAGGCAAATGAATGAAAGCAGATACATGAGACATTACAGTGGCATATTGCAAATTTTTCATTTAATAGTTTGATTTAAAAACCCCAGGGTTAATCTGGGTATTATGCAGTGCAAATGCTCCACGTATTATGTAGTTTCCTGGAAACCTAAGTTGTCAACATGAAAATTCTAAAAGGCTTCCTTCCACTTTAGTTTCTCCTACTGTTGTAATTCTGTCTTCTATTTATAAAGCCTTCCATTGATATATATACTATCTTATTTGGAAGCTTAACAACAGACAGCATAGTGGAAACAGCTCTTTAACTAGAGGCTTCTGAGAGGTGGAAGACAGTAACAGAAGGATGAGTGTTGGCCTTTGTTTACTGGAAGCAGATAAAACCTTGGTGACGTCCCCCTGCATCTGCTCAGCTGCTTCTGGAAGCAAGAATAGTTCTTAGTGGAGTACACATTTCCTTTGAACATGAAAGAGACCAAATACCGAACACAGTACTAAGATGTCAGTAATTCCCATTCCTCTGTCATGTAAGTAATTTTTTTTTTCACATATTATTTCCTCCCTTCCTCCCCCCATACTATTCATTCGGCTTTGAACCCTTTTGTTTTCTCAAACTGGCAAGGTTCTACCATTTATCTGGGTACAAGTTATCCCAGTACTGTGGTGTGAGGCTCATCAGCACAGTATTTCAAACCTCTCTAACTGAAAAAAATACTTTACACTTTTAAACCACTTCTTTTTTCAAGTCATTTTTTTCTGTCAGTATTTTCAGCTTTAACATCATGTGAATGAAAATGAAAAAATGAAGCACTCTTGCCCCCAGGAAGCTTGTTAGTGCTTCCAACAAAGGTACATGGCTACATCAGCTTCTATGTATTTTGTCAACAGGACTGAGCCTAAGGATTTGGATAAAACATGTTACCACCCACTAAAATTAATCATGATACTGGACACCAAAATTGGTAAACAATTTATGTTTTGGTTTCGTGTTACATTGTAATTTCTGGATCATCATTTGTGTGTGTGCCATGGTTTAGACAATGTGCTGCTCATGGTATGTTGAAATTCTCATTCCTCTGTCTCCACCTTTCACAGTTCTCCAGTATCTGTCATTCTCTTTCCTCTGGAAATAACGTACTTATGATGTTATAACTAATATATAATATATATTATATATGTATTCATATAATTAATATATTCATATGAATATTATATATATATTGAATTGTTCAGATAATATGTATTTAGTTATATCCTTACCAACTGTTCTTACTTTGCATTTAAATTTGGAATATGTTGCTTATCTATGTTTCTAGGTACTTTAGTTACTCTGATAACAACTTGTAAGTCTTGCGTATGAACCAAAACATTTTGCATAGGTGTTCCCTTTACAAGAGGCATTTGCATTTAAAGGGTCCTTCAGCAAGACTTAACAATTGTAGGTTAATCCACTCTCATAACCACTACATAAACTTAATTTTCATGAAAGGAACACAAACCAGAGAGACAGAAATAAGGAACGACAATTTAAGACGTAGCATCTTTTTACTACTTGTATAACTCTAACTGCAAACAAAGAACTGTCTGTATAAAATGTCAGAATGTAACAAAGTGAATGCAACCTGCAAAGAAAAAGACACAGCAGCAGAAAATATTGAAAAGGCAGTCACAATAACAATTAAGGTTAATGAGAGCTACTAACAACATTGGTGGTAACTGAAAAGTTCTCAATGGCAGACTAGCAAGTGGAAGCACCTGTGCAAAACAGCTGTAGAATAAATCCAAACAGGAAATGCAAGTATTTGATCCTATTTGATTTTGGGGACATATGCTGAGAAATTATAATGTGGATGGATGGAGAATCACCATCAACATTTTATTATCCTAAAAATCTGCCTTGGCATTTTTATGGGGAAAGAAATTTTAGGAAAAATCATAGCCAACACTAACTTCTTACAATGGATGTTTCGTTTGGGTACTGGCAGAAAGATAAAAAAAAGTATTTCATATCTGTGCTCTTTTGACACACTGTTTGGAAAGCGAAAGCTTTGCTTTACCTGGCCTTGAAATATTGCACAGAAAGGCACAGTATATTTTCAGAAATGCGGAGGGTACACCAGTGACGTTCCCATTCAGGGATGACAAAAGTAGACCATTCTCAGAGACCGTGGAAAGGTTGGGTGATGCTGGTTTAAACGTTGGTTGACAGAAATGGAAGTTGAATGCTACAAGCTGAACAGGAGATACTAGATATAGGAGAAATACTAATTTATTATTGATTACTAATTTATCTGCAGAAGAAGAAATTGAACAAAGTTACATTGAAATGATCCAGGGTTTTGAAACTCCTATGTCCAGTCTGGCTGCTGAAACAATCTTCAGAGCTGTATGATAGAAAAATATAAGGAGGACACAAGAGGCTATTTACAACAGTTTGAATATCTCAGGGATCAGAGAAAGCAGACACCTGTGCCAAGAGTCTCTGCTAACACCAGGCAAAACTGCCAAATGATACTTCTAAGCAAGTCCGTAGGTCAAGACTTCTTCAGAAGTAGATCAGTGACTAAAGATCTGTAGATTGTGCTCTCAGCACCTTAACTAAAAGTGAATGGCAATACGACCAAACCAAAAAGGGCCAAGCACCAGTATGAAGAGCATCCTGTTTCTGCCTATGAGATTGGCGTACAGACTGCAAACCATGACTAGCAGTGAGAGGTCAGTAAGCACTTCTACTTTCAGTTGCAGTTGTATGAGTGACAAACAGAATATAAGACTTCAGCAGTATCTAGCATTCTGCCTGCAGTTTTTGCCACAACTGAAATTAAGGTCAGATCCTGGCATTTTAGCAGCTATTGTGAGGAAAACTTTATTGTTCTTGAAAGGCATGGGTCACTGTGCTACATAGTGAGCCCATGCGTATGGAGTGGAGAGGTTTCAGAGTTTCTAATGCAAGGCCTCCATTTTGAACTGGTCTTTGGCCAGTTGTCTCTGAACTTGACTGGAGAGAAACTTGTCATGGACAAGATGTCCTCCTTTACTCCATATCCTGTGTCTAGCAGTTTTGTAGGAAATAAAATTGGTGTTGTGAAAAGAATGCTTTTGAAGCTGAAAAAATCAAACTCAAGCCCTTATTTGGCTGCACTGATTTATGCGACCACACTTTTAGCTATCACGTGCAGAAATATCATTGGTAACACAGGACTACCAACACAGTTGAAGTTTCCTGACTCTATCAATACCCCCAAAATAAAAAAATATCAGCAGTATAAACATTGCAAGGCTCTCAAATAGAAAATGCTGTAAGACACGGAGTCAAATACTCACAAAGTGAGAAGTGTACTAATGCTGTGTAATGAACACTTCAAGGTCAGGCATGCTTTCTACTTATACATGGACAGGTAGGTACCTTTGGCACCTATTTGGCACCTAAACCATCTTCCCATTTCTTTGTTCTGGTGGTTAACTTCCATTTCAGCGCAAAGCTGGTGTGGCATTGAAGGAAGGAATTTTTCTAAATAATCTTGTTACTTTGTTGACAGCTATTATCCCCACTTATAAATCTTGTATTCCATATGAAAACATTTTGCAAAGTCTTCTGTTTAGCAAGGGATGTGTGCATGTGAAGAGTGCTTCAGAAAGATTTATCTACATAAACTTTATTTTCAAAGACAGGAACTTGAACTGTAGAAAGACAGAAGTAAGAAACACAATTTAATGAAGTTACAAACTCTTGAATAATTCTAACTGAAAAGAATAAACTTGTAAGAACCATCTGAAATATGAACACTGAAGCATAATTCAGAGTTCGTTCTGTCTCTTCAAGGGCTTAAAAATAAAGATAAGGATTTCTACTTTAAGTAGAAAAAAGTTGGATTTCTTCTTTAAGAAAGACTTTCTATTTTAAGTTTCCCAAAATAGATTTGGGAAAGTGTTTTTATCACAGATTATTACAATAAAATGACAAGAAATTACAGAAATAATAAAGCAAAGCAGGACTATTTATCTAGTTGTCAAATACTAACCCCTTGCCATTCTTTCCAGATGGATTACTGTTATTTGTGGCTCTTCCCACAATGTCAGATGGATTTGAACTAGACTTGAAACAAATTTATAAAAATGTTGCTAACTAGAACAAAGAGTGAAAACAGGGCTAGGCCTAACTTTCTAAAAGACATGATTGTTTATGCTGTGTTGGTTTTGCACAGTGCTGGAAACTTTACATTTGAGGGATGTTTCTAGAGATGCATAAAGGGAGAGAAATGACTGGTTGTTGTACTCCATAGATTGTGTGCTCTTTACCAGAATTAAAAGAGTGGAGTGTCTGCGGGAAAATTACAGTTGGGAACTCAGGTTTGCACAGATGAATTGGGGCTTTGAGGCCCATTTGTGCAGGCTTTTGCCTGGAGCAAGGTCGCAATCAGGGCTACCCAGGGTTGAAAGCAATGTGCTGTTGGAAGGGCAGTGGGATATGGCTCATACTTTACTTTTGTTTGCATTGTACATTAAAAATGTGATGAGTTTGTTTTATGTGTGAGCAGGAGGCCACACTTTCACAACAGTACTACTGCATACTACTTCACAGGACTATCATTTGTTGTCAGCAAAGATAAAAATGACTTGATGGGCAGAAGAAGCTGTGAGGTAGTAAATGGTATCTGGTTTTCTGTCTTTTGATTAAAATATGCTCTTTTTGTCTTTAAATAAAGAACAGCTACACAAAACCTGAGAGGAGTTTTCTAAAATATGCTGATAAATTATCTCATAAAAACAGGACAGCTTGTCAACTTTATTATACAATGGAAAAGAGAGAAGGAATGAGAAATAACAAACATCAAGCAATAGAACAAGTTATACTCACTGGATAGAATACTCTAGTACTCTACTTAATTAAGTTCATGTCACATCCAATCTTAAAATTAATCTTGTTTGCAGGAAACAAGAACATACTAATGGGATGTATCTACATCTGTGCACAGCTAGCAATTGTGTAGCCCTTGGCTGTTAGTAGACACATGGAGAATATACTGAATGTTCTATTCTTGTACTGTAGTTCAATAAGGCATCCAAAAAACATTACAAAAAACATTCCAGGTTAAGTACAAAAAGTACAAATCCTAAGTTTTCTATTTTATTTTGAGGCCATAGGTCAGCAAGCTTCTATTAACTTTTACAGTATTACGCTCTTTAAAGTAAAATTAAGGACTGAACTACTTTGAGTTGTGTTGTTGGATTACTGAGTAAAAGGATAAACAGTTCATATGAATACCATATTGTGCCTTGTTGCATTTTCTCAGGTGATGTCAAAAAAAACCATCCTCCTTTTCCAGCTTCTCTACAGCCTACCCACGCCATCTCTGGAGCTGTCTGCCTGCAGGCTAATTGTCCAGAACAGCTCTCAAACCAGAGTTTATCTCAGTACCTTATGAAGGAATTCAGGTAGAAATGGTGGTGTGTATTTCATAAGAGAAGAGACATCTCATTCATCAAAGAGGAAGTGTGAAATAACCTTGAATGGCCAGGACTCAATGTACCAAGAACATCAGCTTCAAGAAACACAATACAGGATAGACAGATCAGGTGGATGCCATAAAATTACTGTCAGTAGTATGTCCCAGAACACTGAAATGGTTTGTCTGGATTTATGCACAGTATGCTTCCATACAAATTGTGGCTTTTAGAGGATTTTTGTTGGCTTAAACTGATGTTGGATGCAGTTGAGGTCCTCCCAGTCTTTAAAGGGACACAAGATTTGGTCCCTCCTGTATAATGTTACATAACAATTCTTACATGAGCCTTAAAGCAAATGTTAGGAGATCTGTCTCTAAGGACATGTAATGTACTACTAGCAGCAAACAATCTGGGGCAGTAGCCAAGCAAGAAATAAATTCAGAATAATACATTAACAACCACTTGTTTTGCAACTCAGGCATTCGAGCAAATTAATTTACTTTTAGTGAGCACCCCTGTCTCAGGGCTCTTGTCAGCCTTTTGTAGGTAGCTGGTTGTTAGTTGAAATATATTTCAGTTCCAGATTAAGGCTGTCCAGTCAGATGGCAAGCTGTTCCCAAGAGAGAAGAGCTCTCTGTCTTCAATGTCTGCTGCTGTTTTCCTACTAAGGTGGTCGTCACAGCCTCCATATGGGTAAACTCCCACCAAAGGAGGGCTGTTCCTTTCTCCATTGATAGTACCGTCTCTTAGGCAACTGTCTGTATGTCATATTTTAATTACATAATATTTAATGATTTATGTTAGATTGTTGACAATTTCTTCATTGTACCACCATATTTGAATTTTGGAGGCAAAGCCCTTGAGGAAGAATAAATTAGTAGTCTTATGTCTTTACTATATCAGGATTTTATTAGCTGCAGTAAAAATAAAAAAGTCTAGTTTTGTAAAATGACTGCCATTTAAACATCAACTGTCTGAAATTATAGTATCACACATAACAAGCTATAGTGTCAGTTCAGTAAGTAATCCAGAGGCAAAAATCAGATTTCTGGTTACTGGTGTTCTTTAAACATCAAACTGCTGTTAGTACCAGGGTCCTGTTTCCCTTGTTTATTATGTGATGCTCCTCCCACAACTGTGGAAGCCTGTTAACTTCATTGCTTTTGGCTAGTGGAGAACATATTCAGGCTGTGATAATGAACCCACTCAGTAGAAGTGATTCTGAGAGAAATTCTTTGGTCAGGGTTTTCCAGATATTAGGTGTAAAGACTGAGACTTTTATATTTAATTAAACAGAAGCAAAATAGAAAGCACAACAAACAACCCACCCTCCAAATACTGATCTGCAGTTTTGTAATTTAAGAGCAGCAAGAATAATTTTTCATTGCTGCTGTTTGTTTTTATATAGTGCTTCTATTGGTGTTTTTCAACCTTTAAGGATCTTAGAAGCTTGTTTACATTCCCTTTTCCTCTTGATGTTTCATTTACAATTGGTGTATTTGCAGAGAAGGTATCCCTTCACTAACCAGAAAGCAAAGTTTTAATCTGAGAAAATTCATCTGGGTTTTCTTGAATACACAGTCTGCTCAGTGCTCCTCCCAAAAGAAGGTCTGGCAGCACATGTGGCAAGCTTTAGACTTTCATACTGTCTGCATAGAGTAATTTTCCTTCTCTTTTTCATGGTCTCTGAAGTGCTGCATCTTTGTTTGAATACATTTCCTTTTTCTTCTCCTTAAAGATGACTCACACTGCTCTAGTTTCTTTTCTTCTCTTTTCCTCAGCACAACTGGTTCAAGCGGCACAGTCTGCTGTTGAACAAAAAGGATCCGACAGATGACAACTAATGTCTATGCTTACAGCCAGCTATCCCTCAATTTATAATTTATTTTCTTCCCAAAGAGAATTATCTAGGTTGGACAGTGTAGGAGAAAACCAAAAACCTGCTTCAGATCAAGACTGTTGTTCCTGTCCACAAGTAGATTCTGGCGCTCTTTGTGCAATGGACCCATATCTCCCAGTTGGTAGGCAAATATACTGCAGCAAATAGTACTAAGATTTTAAAAAGGACCCATCATGCTTGATATCAATACAAACAAGAGCTGGAGTTTTTAAGATAAGCTCCAAAATTAAAGCCTTTGCTAAACCATAGATTAACTAAATATAACATCATTTAAAGCAGGTCTGGGCTGGGATCCTGTGGTTTGACTACTTTCACAACTGGGGAAAATCTGAATGTATAGATTAATTTAATTTCTCACCCCCACTTCAGTGTGATGAATCTGTGTGCTGTAGAAAGAGACACAGCTGTATCAAAGAGCTATATAGAGATTCTGATGTGTCATTTTGCTTATTTAGGATACATTAATTAAATTTGTTATTTCAGAGCATTTCAGCACAATTTAATACAATTTCATTAAATGGTTCTCAGAAGTAAACCTAAATAAACATAGCGTTTAAACATACATATTAAAATAATGCCCTTCATTAGGGCATGGTGCAATTAGAGATGTAATTTACATATGAAGAGCAGAGACCTTCCTCTCACTGTGTGAAGAAATGCTTTCCCATTTGAAATCTTACATAAAAACTACATTTAGGAAGATCTGCTCTTCTTCTCAGAGGGTTTAATTAAAACCTGCAGAAAAGAAACAGAATGTAATAGAACAAATGTAGACTGCACAAACACAGCCAGAGTTTCCTAACTTTATCAACAGCCCAAATATGAAAAAAACCCAACTTTAAGTCTTTATAAACATTGTAAGGTTCTCAAATAGAAAACATTTTATGACGGGGCTCAAACATTCACAAATTTTGAGAAGTGTACTAATGCTGTGTAATAAACACTTCAAGGTGAGGCATGCTTTCTATTTATATGTGGACAGTTAAGTACCTTTGCACACTTTCTAATTTATTTGTCTTACTAGTTAACTTCCATTTCAGTGCAGAAGCTTTGCCAGAGTTCTCTTTTAAGTTGAGTGGGACTTACTCTGCTGAGAAGGACTCTTATATCCTTAACAATACCAAATTTCCTTCTTAGTTCATTGTCTTTTTCCTGTAGTACTTCTTTCCCATTTCTTTTTCGCAAGCTGTCTTCAGATAGGAATGCAGTCTTGCTGAGGAACTGAAACAAGAAAAAGTAGAAACTATTGGAAAGTGAGTGTTGGATAGCCACTTTCCTCCCTCCCCAGTTTATCTTCACACCTTATTTCTACAGCCTTCCCTACTTCAGGGATATGGCTTTTCATGAAGAATTTAATTCAGGAGGGACCTTGCAAGCCAGGCCTTCTCTCTTCTTTCACTGTTACTTTAAAAGGCGATTATGATGGCACTTAGCACCTGTTTTCAGAAACCCCACCTTCTCCCTTGGGAAGTTTTTTGCCATTATACTAAATTCAGCCCTATTATTCTCTAAATAGCAACAGGCTGCTCCCATTAAGCACAGTGCTTTTGTCCTGTTCAAATACTGAAAAAATCTTGATATATCTCAAGATGGATTTTTTCTCAGCATTGTTTAATTATACTTTCTCTTTTAACTATGAAGTCTTGATGACCTGCAAGCTCTACTTTGATTTATCTACAGTGACTATGTCCACTGGAGTTGCTTGGCTTCTCCAAAAAAGTGAAATCAAAACCATTTCACTTATCTTATGCAGCACTTGTCCTGTTATAAATATGCTGAATAATGCACTTTGCATTCATTTATATTCAAGGGGAAAATTACTGTCCATACATAGACATTCAACTGACCACCATACATTACTACCTGTTGCCTTTTCCCAGTTGAAGGTGAGGACTGCTTGGGCTGAGAGATAGTAGTCATCCCCTGTGAAGAGAAATGTGTTGCATTTGAAGTTTTATCTTGGTTTGGGAGAGTAGCAAAGGTGGTAGGACATCTTTCCTTCTGTTTTATATCAAACTGTCCTGACAGCAGAGAATGTGGAACTTCAGTTGTTACGTCACGGATAATACTGCATGTAATGAGCCAAGCTGTGGTCTTCCTAAGCAACATATCATAGCCATGTACTTCCATTTCTGCTGGCAGAGCTTCATGCCCCATTACATATAGAAGGTAGACTTTCCCATTACATATCACTAGAGCATTTCCCTTAAAGAGAGGAATTTCCAGTTGCTCTTCAGTAGGACATTTGGCCAAAGGTGGTAAAATGTAAGTATTCTTATAATCCTTATTTTTGGTATTGGTCAGTGATTTTAAAATTTCTGAAACAACACTGCTATATGACTTTACAAGAAGAGGATATGATCTTGCTGTCCTTCTGTCGAGCTCTTCTTGTGCAAGCTGATTGACTGGGGTTATATGGGAACATATCACATCTTCAATTAGTACATCAGGACTAGAACAGTGTCTTGTTAAGGTTGGACTCATTGGTATAAAATACTTTGGAAAATTGTTCCAAATAAGGCTGGATGCATCTTTCATCCTTATTACTGGCCATACATAAGTTACAGCTGGTATTTCTGTAGCTTGCCTTAGCTCAAAGATATTTTTAGCTCTGGCTGACATTAGTTGCTGCAGTTTAGGTGGGAAAGAAGAAAGTGGTATTGTTGCAATTCTGGCTTGAGGTGGTATCTCTACATCATGTTTTAAAATCTGTGCTCGAGGTTCTTCCATAACCTTAAAAAGTTCAGAGACCCCTGAAACCGATGATGTGTCTTCTCGGTCAACATGAGTTAGTGAGAGGCATCTTTGCAGAGGGTGATATTCAACTGAGGCTTCATTAATGTGAGCATGAAGAGCTGTTGAGAACTTCCCTCTCTCAGCAGAGGTCATGCTAACATTTTCCAGCATGTCAAAACTTCTGGTAGAAAAATCTCCTCCACTCTCCAATTGCTGATACTTTAGCATCAAAGATGTACTATTGGCTTCTGTCTCCAGAAAAGCATTATGGTTTGACTTAAACTATTTTGTTTAGACAGACAAGCTACTGTTATCAGGCAGTTGCACTTGTCGGCAAGGCTTCCAGAAGAAAGAGAGTGCAGTAGGAGTTTCAGTAGGTCTCACCTATATCCATCTCTTTCCCAAAGGGCTTCATTTAAGCAGCATGGCACACTTAAAATAAAAGCTGATATAAATTAAAATGTGAATATATATTTGTAAATGCAGAGTGATTTTTTTTCCAAGTTAACTTTAGTTAACTCAGAATAAATAAATTAAAAGACAGTAATATATTTGTGATTTAACATTAACTAAAGCTCATCTAGCCATTAGGATTTTTCTGCAGTAAATAATTTGTTGTGAGATAGATACTTCCATTCTTGAACCAAACTGGAGTAAGTTTCTGCTTGCTTCAATAGGAATTTGCCCGACAGCACAAACTGCTGATTTTGCGCCATCAGCACAGGATCTATTTCATTTAGATGTACTACTCTCTCACATAAGAAGCTGCAACCATAGATACAATGCCATTAAAATGAATGCATGTTTCTAATAAAAATAGGCTTGAAAAGACCTTTAGAATCAATTTTGTACTTTGCAGAATTATTTGACTTCAGCAATTACTGCCAGCTTAACGCTACTCTAAACTGTATCAGAATCAGATCCACTAGCTTTGTCAGGGCTTTTAATAAAGACGTACAAAAAAATCAAGTTTAGATACTTATCCAATACATATCAAAACCTGCTAAGCACAAGTGTAACTGTAAAATGCTAAAGAACTAGAAGTACATAGTTGAATTTACAGTAGAAAAGACAAAATTTAAATTTGTATGATAAGAAAGGCAAAGACTCCGAGACGGATTAAAAACAAATTAATTTTTAATTAACTGATCCTATTCCAATGGTTATGTTTTCCCAGGAATAACTCACTTACTTTAGATTTGATTTTATAGAAAGGAAACATAAACACTCACATTACATGCACGTCAATCACACAACTCTAAGGTGTTTCTTAGCCTCCCTGAATATAAAACCCCACAAATACAAAACAAATATCAAAAACCTGAATATCAAAACCAAATTTTTGCCTCTGTAACTAAAGAGGTTCTACTATTTAACTTACAAAAAGAAAAAAGTAATAAAGCTAAGTTCAGTGAGCCTCTTGTCAGGATCATGTTAATTCACCTCCCCAAGTCCCTTTGACTAGTAAAAATATATAAACTGAAAAATAAAATTAACAGTTTCTCCTCATCTAAGCCATACCTTGCATTTACAATGCATGTATCTAGATGTAATCATGTAATTCCAAGGGTCTAACCAAGAAAAATTAGAAATATTTATATGGATTGTCAACAAATTATTTGAATAATTGCACGTACAGTATGAGACCTCCTGTAAACGCAGGTTTTTTTCTGTAAATCCAGTTTTTTCCTTTGATTTCTCTCATGAGTGTTTTTTTGTTTGTTTGTTTTCCACTTCTGGTTTTAGGGATTCTATCCAGCATTGCCATGTGATAAGGCCAGGACAGGTCTGCTGTCCCAGAAAGTCTGTTACTGGCCTCTGCATTAGCCTTTGCACTCTTTTCATTTGCCCTTAGTACTGGTCCATTAAATATTCCTCTTCTGCTGTGCAGCCAAGGGAATGGTTCCTCCATAGTGATTGCTAAGTAATAAGGAATTTACTATGATCTTTTCAGCAATGGGTGAGTTTCCTCAATATCCCTAAACAAAACAAAATGAATCCCAAAGACAATAATTGTCGACACATACCTTAAAAACCCGAAAGCCTCAGAAACCCAGAAACACAGCAATTAAACTGAAATAAAAAAGGAAAGAAGAAAGGTTTGTGGTTTAGAGGCAGAGTAATCCAGATTAGCTGCGAAATCAGACATGATTTACTTACAGCTCAACGGCGCTTGTAAATGTTTACATGAGCTAACAATCACCTCATCAAATGCACCATACTACTGCAACAGCTGCCAAGTGCCACGCAGCCCCGCGGGAGCCAGGAGCGCCGGTACCGGATACCAACCGCCACCGCCGCGCCGGGCTGTTTTGGCGCCAACCGCTGCTGCCGCTGCTTGGGCAGTGCCCTGCACGGCTGCACTGCCACACCAACCCAACTAGCTTCCTCCTGTGCTCGCCATCTCTCCCCGCTGTGGGGCTGGGCCTTCCCTGCGATCTGTACCGTGGCACAAATACCTGAGTCTTGGTACCCAGGCCCACAAGGCCGCAGCACACAGGTTTCCCCGCCCCGGGGCTGGCAGCCTCCCCCTGCGGCTTACCCGCCTCTCACAGGAGGTCCCCACACTGCCTGCGGGAGGGGCCGCCTCCTCCAGCCCGCCCCTGGACGGCCGGCTGCATTTCCCCTCAGGCTTAGGGCACTCACCTCCACCCTTAGAGGCATCATTCTCCAGCCAGGCCCTCAGCGGGTGCAGAGGAAAGATATCACTCATCCCAAATCTGCCTCCTGACCTTTCCTCAATGCCGTTTTCTTCCCATTGCCAGGCAGTGTTCAGAGACAGAGCAAAAGCACATCACTGCGGCAGAGGTGACTGCTGAGTCCTCCATCCTGGGCACACGAGGGCTGCAGAGGGGCAGACAGCAGCCCACTGCCACCCCAGCCTGTGCCAGCCTTCCTTGCTTTGAAGAAGTGCTCAAGGCCACAAGCACTGCCTTCCTGAGTCCTTGGTGAGGGTCTGCTCCCACAAAGGGGCTATGATACGTGACAGCCATGCACCAGGGCCCTCCTCACAGGCCAGCCAGGCCTCACTGTGAGACAACTCCCCAACCCAGCAGGGAGAGGGAGGTCTGTGTTCTCTGCTGCTCTGCCACACTGGGAACAGTGCCCGGAAGTGTGTGAGTCAGCAGCCAGTTTAATCTGAAACACTTTAATCAGGTATTCACAGAAGCAGAGGATCAGTTAATAGGGTCTCTTGTGATAGTATTTCACCCTGCTACAGCACAAGAGTTTATGCAAGGAGTTGTGGCCAGGTTTGCTCCCAGCGTGATGGGCTTGGAAATAGCCTAGCTTCAGAAAGTGCTGGAAATAAGCAAGCTTCTTTACTGTTTCCAACCAGTTAGTAGCTCCTCTTGGAAACCTGCTCAGGGCAGAGTCAGACATTTTGTTTTACTCTAATGGGTGAAATAAAGCTAGATAAATATAAACCAGAGATATAAAGTGACTGGTGAGATGAATTACGAAGATAACTCCATGTTTGAAAGTCTAACCACCTTTACTGATTTTTTCCAGCAGTCACTAGGTTAAATTCAACCTGTAACATGAATTTCCTGGGCTTGTTTGCTGTCAGCCATCTCCTGCCAAGGACTTTTACATTCAGGCAGTGGACATATTTTGTATCTGTCATGTGAGGTAAGCACCCGCTGCCTCTGGCTGCCCGTTTCTGAAGGTTGCTGATGTTCAGTATTTGTTTTTTCTTAGTGTCTAAGGATGCCTGAGACATCAAGGCCACTTCCAGTCAGGTAATAAAAAGTTAGTCCTTGCCCCAGAGAGCTTATGAAGCAGAATCTTCAGAGAGGGAATAAGGACTTTTTTCCCCTGTTCCTGCTGACCTACAGAGTTTTACTGAAATGACATCCCACTGTGATACAGACAGGAGCAAGAAGCATAAACATATGTGGCTCTAGCAAGATATAGCTTCTTTATTGTGGCCAGCCCCAGGAATAACTGTGACCTTCAGCACTGCGTCCGAGTGTGACAGGACATTCCACATTAGCCACTTACGTGCTTATTAGCAGATGGGGATGAAAATCAGCGGAAAGGAAGGCATGGGCTGAAAGACAAGGTAAGAACAAAGTGAACTGCTGGCAATTTTGCTTTTCCCTCACATCTCCTCTTTAACACCAGCTTTTATGTTTGAGCTGAGAGACAGTGAAAGTAAAGGAGGAGAAACACTCTGGCTGACTGTGATCTGCCTACCTACAGCTTTCTAAGGCTAAAAAGAAGTATTTTAGAGAAGATGAGAGCTGTGGTAGAGAAGGATGCAGAGATGTTAACCCTAGCTAGAGACATCTAATTGAGGACCGAAAAGGCAGTGAGTGTTCATATTATTTACTCATGTGTGTGTGTGTAGGAGAGAGGAATGTAATGTGTGGCAAAATTATCTGTACATAATTCCCTCATGAAAAAAAGTGTAGCTTGGCCCTTCACTGTACTGGAACTTTCGCTGCCTTTCCGCTGCTGCGTATTCCTTTAAGTAGGAATCTGGTACCCTTCCTCTGGCATTGACTTTTCTTACATCCTGCAAAGCTGAATTCTGTCTTTTAGTGCTACTCAAAGCTCAGTTCAGTCAGTCACAAATCAGAAAGGGAGATGTGGCAGGAGGTTGTGTGAGGATATTTGAAAACCATTTTGCTATAACCCTTGGAAATGGTAGTTGGTGCAATCCTGGCTCATGGATTCTCTCTCCCCACTCACAGATTTGGTACTTATCCCCCTGTAATCATTCATGACCTTACATCTTTGCCAAAAAATTACTTTAGAAGAAGGAAGAAGCAAAGAAATGTCAAGAATTTCTCCACTGAGTTCCTATGACTGTGGGTCATTCTGGTAAAAGGGCTGCAAACCAGAAGGCTGTGTTCATTACCTGCTCACAGCTTGGAAGGAAGGAAGGTTTCAAATAGCAACACTCAGTCTGCCCTTTTCACATTGATTTTGGAACTTGCTAATCAGTTAGAAAATAATAGTTCAGTGATAGAGCACATCACAGACGCCAAGTAGATGTTAAACTTAATCTTGATGGCATTTTTTTTTGTTTGCAGAACAGTTTTCTTTAAATGCCTAAGGAAAAATTCCAATTTCAGTGGGTTCTGGACCAAGTCCTAGCGTAACAAGCACTTGCTAACAATACACTCGTGTTTATTTATCCATTTCAGATGCTGATCTGTGACATATAAATTCAGTGTACTGCACACATTTTGAAAAGAGGTGGCTTCCTTCAGCTTGCGATAAGTCCTGGCTAAGAGCAATGCACAGCCTCAAAGGGGAAACTTGAAAATAGGAAAAGGCAAGCACTCCTCCACAGCCTGTACAGCCCTAGAGTAAGCCATGACCCCCTGCAGTACCAGAATAAAAAACACCACACAGACATGATCATGGGCCTGCAAGGAATCAGCCAAAGTCTGCACAGGCCCCAGAAAAATACAGGTTTGGTAGTGCTCCGTATGTGCAACTAAACCTTGCCAGCACGTTCCAGAGCACAGTACAGACACTGGAGTGCATGAGCTCTGTGGGTGTGAGCTCTGCGGCATGCAAGGTGCCCTGCACAGCGCGGTGTCAGCATATCCTTCCACACCAGTGTTGCCAGGATTTTTCCATCACCCTGAGCACCGGAGCTCCACATTCCCGCTGAGAGCTGACGCCGTCCCTCTTCTTGGGAAGCTGTAATTTCCAGCGCTTGCCAGCAGGTGGCATAAAAGACTGAACTGTCTGCCTCTGCTGCCTAGCATAAAATGGACTTCCTAAGCTGTCTGTTTGGCTCCTGCTTAGTCCATGTTCCTGATAGCACTGTCAAGTGTATACTCTATAATGAAAGGAGGTTCTCCAGATGTCTTATGGCACAGTAGTAATGCTTCTTTACACATGCACACACACACATAAGATTACATATGATCAGATTGTGTCTGGGTAATAGAAGGTGCAAAGAAAAAGGTATTGAAAAGCCAGCTCTTTTGAGAGCAATAGAGTGACAGAGGAACTCCTGCCTGTGTCAGAAGGAGCAATCATCAAAAGTTGGATCTCATGCACAGAAAGGGCACCCTTTCAGCAATTAAATAGGGAATAGTTTGTGACATATGAATAAAGGCTCTTAAATACATAAATGCATTAATACAGCTGTGCATACAACCTAGAAGGGTACCAAGCAAAGCAGAGGCTAAAGAACTCTATCTAGTGAACCAGAATTAACTTGATTTCATTGCTTCTATGCACCTTCCACAGCTGAACAGATTGATTACACTCAAATATCCTTCTTTTTAAGTGGATCTGCTTATTGCTATTTGCTGATGCCTGCTCCTCATTGATTTTATCTTGCTACAGTTACTAGGGAGCTAGATGGTTCATGGGCAGCAGCTCTATAACAAAGATGAGGGAATTAATCTCACACTGGCAGATTCATGAGTCTGTGCCTGGCTCTGAACTACTGGGTCACAGGAGTTATCACCAGCTTTTCATAGTAATAAGTTCAGCTTCTTGTGCTTGGGCACAACAGTACCACATGAGTCAGTAGCATATGAGAGCATGGACTGAGCTAAGGACTGTTGTAACCTCCGCTGTAGCCTGGGACACAGCAAGGCTTTGCTCCATCTGCATGATATGATTTCTCATCTTGGGAACATAGCCAGCCATGCAGAAATGAAGACAAAGAAGAGCTGAAACAGCAGGGAATTGGGAAAAGAAAGGGAAGGGCAGCTGAGGATGGACTGAATAGTACTAGTTTTGTGGGGCCACTGTAGCTGCACCCCCAGCTTTTATTTAACAGGTCTGAAAACCCTCGAGGCCTGCGTCTGCCATTTGGGGTTATTTCTCACTGAGCTATAGACAACTGCATTCACATACTTGTGCTTAAATCTTTTATGTCTCACTGGCACCTGAATTAAGAGGTATTTCAGCACTGAATTTACTCTTGCTTTAGTGTCTGGCTCCCAGAAAAGACAGATCACAGTGTACCATGAGAGGCAATAGTTATTATCAGCCTGTTGTATTCAGTGCCACTGCTGACATCAAGATTATTCTGGCCTCAGGGAGCGCAGGAAGGTATGGGATTTTGAAACAGAGCTACAGGAATGAAGATAAAAGTCACATAAATCTTTGCTATCTTTCTGGCTTTGTTCCTCCATATTTCCACCCAACTAAAATGTAATGACTATGTGCTAGGCTTGGAAAAACTAAACGAGCAAGAGGGTAAAGTTATGCCCAGTCAGAGAGAAGTTGGAGATTCCCCTCCGGGCTTGTAGAGCTGAGGGGAAGGCAACTGTGTAATGTTTCCTTGGAGCATAATGCCATCTGCTGGGACTTGCTATTAGCAGATGAGGTAGCTCAAATAAACTTGGGATAAATGAGTCCAGCAGGGCTAGAAATCACACGCTGCCTCATAGCCATGTTAGCAGAGACACAATGCAATCACATTTTCAGTTAGCAACACCGTATGATTTAATAGAAGTGTTTTTAGAGATTTTCATTCCTTACTGCCTAATACATTGCTGCAGAGTATGACTGTGTATACATCCTACACTACGTTCAGACTGGCTGTTACTGCTGTAAGCTTTTCCATCTGGAATGAAAAAAACAAAGATGATGTGTCACGACAGGGTAAATGAAACTTGCATGATGGTGCTGCATGAAGTGTTACAGGTTGCATAACAACATGTTTCCCCAAGGATGAGGAGAAGAAAAATAGAGACCACAGAATGTGCATTCAAGATTGTTTCTTGAATGCAAAGGCTGCCTGTCATGCAGGGACCTGAATGGGCACATGGCTTTGTCATTGCTGATGCTGTCCCAGAACAAGAACACTAACACATTGCTTTGGTTCCTCCACAGTACTGTTGATGTGGGGAGAGCATCACAGGCTCTTCAGAGGTGGCTGTCGATGTTTGGTGGTGATCTGCGTTTGGTGGTTGAGTTGAGATCATTAGATGATTGGGAGTGCAAGATGCTAGTACCAGTGTTGTCCAAGTTCAAATCCTAACCTAACATGTGACTGCCATGTAGCTTGAGGACAGATGTGGGGCTGGAGATTTCCCTGAGCAGTTCCTGTGAGAAGTTTGTTCATACAGATTGTGTTTGATGACAACAAGCTGGGAAAAAAACACCCTGAATGCAGGTGTTGCGGTCTTTTTCTATTTTTACTTCTGGTCTCTAGGGAGGCATGGGTTTAGGCAACCTGGATATTTGGGGTTTTGGGAGATTTTTGGAGTGTCCAAGTGTTTCAGGTTGGGCCACTGTGTAGGCTGTTGCTGGGGCTTGGTTTGTGCCCCATTCCTCATGAGTGGTACTTACACAGTGATATATGAGCTGGAAACCTCTGCAAAGGGTACATCATGCTGGATCTTGATTGGTAACAATTCTTTGGGAAGATGAGCCTTAACTGTCTCAGCAGCCTCTTTTCTGCTTTTGAATGCATGTGTGTTGGCTGGAGACTTAAATTCTGCTTCATGTGTTGAGGTAGCAGGTACCTTTGCAAGTACACATTTGAGTCCTACTTCTCTCTTTTCAGTACCTGCTGTAGTGAGGTATACAAACCTGGCTTGAAACCGTAATGGACATGCTGAGATAAATCTTTTTTTATCAGTGGTCTTTTGGGAAGGAATTGTCTTGCTATAAATACCTATGTGATATGTTCTTTTTCCTGTTTTGAAATATCCTTTCACATTGGTGTGCCCTGTGAGATTCAGTGAGATCAGTGGTAGCCTAAGTGATGCTGAGAGCCTCAGAGGCATTAACTTGACTGTGAGAGGGTGACTAAATAGTCTAATATGCTCTGCAAAGGTTTCAATCTCTTTCAAAAACAGAACTTTGAATTCTATTCCTGACATGGGGTGCCTACAATATTTAGATACACATAGCATTTACGGGCAGTATGTGCTAGAAAATACTTGTTTCAGTCCTGTAATGGATGCATTGACTGTGAAGATGATAGTTCTTTAAAAAGAAACTCAGGATGACTCTGCATCTTTCTTGTTTTGAAATATCTTTGTACCCTGCAAATCTCATGGGAAGCATATGCTTTAGTGACTTGTCACGCTGAATGCTTCAGGTTGATTAGATTTGTTGTTTCAGGATCACTAATGGATTGCTTGATGACAGCCTCATTGGGGTTGAAATTGTTAAGAAAGAAAATACTCTGATAGCGTCTTGTCTGGTAGACCATCTAAATTTCTGCGGCACGATTACAGTATCCCTATAGGTATGTGTTTGAATACCTCTATCCTCACAAATGTTAAATTGAGAAACTTGCTGAATTTATTTATAGAGATCTGATGTTGAACTGATCCAAAATACTGTTTATACCATAACAGTATTCAGTGTAATAATATTATTGGAGGCATGACTACATCTGGCTCATGAGTGAAAATTTAATATACTTCAGTTAATTAAAGTGAGACTTTTGCTCTGGAGCATTTATTCCCCAAGAATACTGATAGCTACCATACACCTTGCTTCCGACTAGACAAATATGTTTTGAGTATGTTAAGACACAGAGCAGTTTGTTTGTTTGGAATATTCCTCATTTCCTTGACCTCATTTTTTGTTCAAGGTACATGGTAAATGTATACC
Organism: Psittacus erithacus; assembly: GCA_009867235.2. Lineage (NCBI taxonomy): Eukaryota > Metazoa > Chordata > Aves > Psittaciformes > Psittacidae > Psittacus > Psittacus erithacus. The sequence continues at coordinate 24,367 of WYDI02017282.1, forward strand.
TTGCTTACTCCTGTTTTGTGGCCCGGCAGGGGCAAAGTGATTATTAAATGATATTTACTTGGCCTAACAGCTAGCAGTCAGTGTTAACATATGACAATGTGTGAGACTGCATTCATGAGAGTGACAATTTGTTAAAAAATTCCAAGCTTTAGGTAAAGTTCTGAGTCATAGTAATCTTAAAGACTTTTCCTTAAACAGTGCTGTTTTTAATCCTCCTGTCAAGTATGGTGGGTAGCAGCGAAGAGTAGGGCTAAATATACAGATGTTCCCCTCCCAACAAACACATTTGTCTGCTATTTGGGATCATTGTTATTTTAGGTCCTTATGAAAGACACCTCTTCCCCACACAATTTAGGCAGTACTAAAAGTGGTGGGGTTATCTATCAAAGGACATAGGTAGCTAAAAGTTGGACTCTCATACAGATTGTATGTGGTCAGAATTGTAGAAGCTTAGGTCATACCCGTGAGCTATTTCTTACTGTCCCTGAGCTATTAAATCAGTGGGGATTAAGCTGGGCTGTTTTAAAGCCTGCAGAGCACTGCTGAGGGCTGAAGGCACAGCATTTTTATGAACTATTTAATTTTTTGGTTTAAGGAACAGTTTGTTTCAAGAACATGATACTCAAAATGTCTGGCACACCCACTCCACAAACACCTGTGAAGTTTTATTGGATTATAAATTCATGCTTTTTTGTTGCCTCAAACTGCCTGAGTTTTATTAGGGAAGAACAGTTTAGTCATTATTGCACACCTGCAAACATCTCATACTAGGTACTCTTCCTCCTCAGAGATCTAGAAATGATGCTCAGATTGCGCCAATGGCTTCATGCAAAACGCAGCTCCCTCTGCTTCTGTTAACAAGCGCTGGAAGGCTAATGCTGCTTTCCCTCTTAGGCTGTAACTAAATAGCCTGTTGTCTAGCAGCAGAGATCTGACTCCAGTTCTTGCCCTTGCTTGTGAGGATTCAAATCACAGCTCCTGCCTGCCAGCTATAGCTGGACTTCCACTTTGATACATTATGAAGATAAATCAGCTTTGCGTTCATTCTTCACCAAGGAGGGAAAAGAGGCAAACCCTAACACACAGACTTGACTTGCAACTAAAGCAAGAAGACACAATGTTCATCCACTTGTAGCAGAAGCTTCCCGCGGCCATGGGGAAATGCAGGGAGGGATTATTGGCAGCACATTGCATGTAGTTCAGGTACTGTCACTCTAGGGGTGCCAGCCATAGTGATTATATTGGGTCTGAAACACTACATGGCATGCTACCTTAGTTGTACTGGGCCTGCCTGTGCTGGAAATTCTCCCTGAGATCTTTTGGATCCCTTACTGTAATGCATTTGCTACCTTCTTAGTAACAGCCATACCTGCCATTAGGAGACACCTTCCAAAAAATACCAACCTTTGATTATATGATACTTTAGGTATAATACACACATTGCTCAGATAAAGGGCAGGTAGTCAGCCTTAACAGTTAACTGCAGTATCTGTTACTCCTAGCATTTATTTCCTGCAGTTAGCTGTTAAACAACTGCCGTTCCACTTTAATGAGCTTAAAAATAAATAAATAAATATACAACAACTCATTATTTCTGTCTTTCCTAACATGTTTGTTTCAGAGGCCCTCACTTAGCAGCTCTTGTAATTCATGCCGAATGGAACTCATTTCCATGACATTAGGATCATTTGCAGAGTGTTACACATTACACAGCACAGGTTTGCAGTGAACCCTCTCTGAAACCTGTTTTCTGCTGGCGATGAACTGTATCACAGCAGCACTGTGACTATGTCTGGATCTCCCTGCACCTGCGTGAATGGGAGCACTGTATAAAACTGAAAAGGTTAAATGAAAATATCTGCTGCCAAAAGAAATGTCTTATTTCTTGTGAGCAGCTTTATTCTTTTTAATGTGTTAACTCCAACTCAGAATTGCCTAACAGCAGGAGCCTTTGTTTTGCCCCGTATAGGACATATATACATACATACATCACAAATAGAAAAGCCATTTCAGATGCACATGCCCTGTGCAAACTTTTAACTTCACTTAGAGGCAAGGTACTCCGTGCATTTAAATGATGAGCAAAGCCAGGATTGCAAGTCAACACAGACGGCAATAAGGAGGTGATTAGCTTCATTAAAGGGGTTTACAAACTCGGGCTGAATTTTCTGCAATTACTTAATGAAACAAATTCACTTCAGTTTCTATTAAATCTTTCAGATTGCTTCAATCAAGACTCTAAGGGGTGTGAATAAGCAGGGATTAGCTTGGTCACTGTTGTGGTATAAGAAGGGGTAGTAAGCTCCGACCCTGCACATTTGCATTACAGGGATCTGTCTTTAATCCTGCAAAGGCGAAGGATGTCTTGGATAACCTGTTGAGTTCCCTTCCAGACTTACTATGATGTTATTCCTATGGCATTAGGACTAAATACCGGCCACAGATACATAGGTGCATATGACATATGATGTTGTCTTGGTCAACAAAGGGGTTTTTCTGTGCTTTGTTTGCCTTTTGCTGTGTTCCTCCAGAGCCTCCTGCTTGCTGTAACAGTCCTCACCAGTGCTCACTTCTCATTACACTCTTTCCCATAGACTAATCTATTACCCAGAGCAATAGCCTGAACAACACTGGAGACTGCAGAGATCTAAAATTAAATCCATGCAGAGAAACTGCCGTTTGTTCTTTCCCAGATAAATGAACTATGAGCATATTCTTGCCAGAAACAAAGGAACCTGTCTCACAGAGAAATGATATTGCTGGTGTTTCCCACTAAGGGGACACTGGAGGACTGAATGCTCTTCAGACTGTGAAAAGCCCTGGTATGAAAAGCAGTGACCATGCCTTGTGCTCTGCTTCCTCACTGGGCACTGAATGGAGCTTGATCAACGGGCCACTACCCTTATCCTTAGGGCACCAAGCAAAAACCACAACTGTAATTTTGAAGGTTTATTTAGGTTTTTACTTTCTTTACATTTCCAACTCAGATCCCAAGCTTTCCCACAGCAATGTATTTATTACAGTGATGGGTGTACTCTTGTGGGTGGACTCCTCAGGCCATCCTTCTGCATGGCAAGTAATCATGTTGTGAGAATCGTTTGTTTTCCACACTGTTTCTGCTAGAAAAGCCACCTTCCAGCAGCTTGGCAAGGGAAGGAAAGGACCAGCCGACAGGAAACACCAGCCCATTTTTAACTCCGGCTTGAGATCTACCTCTTAGAAGACCAACATTTTTTTTACAGAAAATAACTGAAAAGCCCAACGAAGCACCCCTTTTCCCTTCCAAACCTCCATGACCGTAAATATCAACATTCCACAAGCTCGCCTACTGCTGTTTCAGCACCCCTCAATATGGCGGTGAGCCCCACCAGGCGGCAGCTCCCAGCTGTACCGGGGGGCAGAGCCTGGCCCGGTCCCGCCTCACCCTGGCGTGGCTGCAGAATATTCCAGAGCCCGGGGAGTGGTGGGTTCGGATAAGTTGTTTGGTGCAGTGTGCTGGTAGCAGGAAGTGGAGCCTGGGTTGTTTGCGGTTATCACTTGCGCCGCCTGGCAGGGAGCACGGGTAGGGGCTGGCGCCTTGGGGGGAGCTCTTGCTTGGTTTTGGGGATGTTGTGTGAGAAGGAGAGGGAAGAGGGAAAGACAGAGGTGAGGCTGAGGCTTTCCATTACTCGCTTGGGGTGTCGGCTGTTTGCACTCAGTTTGCACGGGTGTGGATAGTCGGGCATGCCCTAGGGGAGGGGTTTTTTGCCTCCTGAATCTGTGGATTTAATATGCTGAGTGTTTGCTGTTGTGCTATAAGGTCATTCAGGGCAGAAGGTAGTTTCAGTGGTATTGTTGACTTCATGAGTCTAATTTGGCAGTAATCTGTGCAAAAAAAATGAGCATTGCTTTAACTAAAAATACTGAATTCCTTGAGTTGGACTGTTAAGACTTCTCAGAGTAAGGTCCTGTAGCTAAACTGACTTTTGATGTTGCTGACTTTGCTTCCTTCATTTTGCCAGCATAGTGGCTTTCTGATGGGTGGTTTCAGAGGCAAGAAGCTGGACTGGTCTTTGTGTTTGAACCAGAATCTGATCTCTGCACAAGAATAAGTCTAGGCTTCTGTTGCTAAGTTTCAGCTTGTGATGGTTTTCTCTGCTCATGCTGGTTATGGACTGAGTGGAGAAGCAGTGCTGAAAAATGTCGGGGTGGCATCACTGGGTATGAGCTTGTATGGCTCTTTGCAAAGGTGGTACTGGGACCTGGTGGTATTGATCCAGTCAGTACCTAAACTCTAGGCTTTGGTCCTAAGCTTGGTAATAGTGCAAGGAATTTGATACTCTTGTCATTGTCCAGAAGCAGCATCACATGGGCTTTTGCTCTTTGGGTTGTTTTGGAAGAATTATGAATGCATTGCGGCTGTCTAGGAAGCAATGCATTTCAAATGAAAATACAGTTGTGTGCCCTGTCTTGAGGGCAGTTGAGGAGAAAGCTAGTCATTCTTGTGGAACAAAGCAAAAGACCTGTTAAAAGCTCTGTGACACATTGTAATTTATGCTTCATAGTTTTATCAGCTTTGAACCTTTTTTGCTCATCACCTGCAGTGCTGCTGGTACAAAGTAATTCTTGTTAGCTGTAGATTTGCTTCTGCTGGGAATATCAGAAAATTTGCAGAAAACAGCTTTACTAGCTATGTATTAGTCTAAAGCAGCTGGTAAAAAATCAGTACCTCTTGCTATGGGAAGAACAGGAGAGACTGAAATGAGACGAACCCCCTCATCTCGTTTCAGGGTACAGCAGAGTATGTAAGAATAGCTTTGTGCCACCTGGGAGTATGTGTATACTTCAGCATGTTATACTGCTCAGCTTGTACTGGACATGACATCTTGGTAATTCTTACATGCACTACTGCTACAACAAAAGTTATTTATTTTTCTGATTTTCACAATTCCTTTTTCCACAGTATATAAATGTTTTTTACTATTTGAAAGAAGAGCCAACTTCTTTGAGTATTCTTGAGAGAGCTGAAATGAGCAATAAAAGCTTGCTTTCTGCTTCCATCTGTCTAGTAACAGTCAAATATCTGATGACTGGTACTATGAGATGTAGTCTTTTTTTTTTTGGGTTCTGATCTCATGCTTTTCACAACCTACTGTACCCTAGAACTGGCACAGTTGTATAAATTAAAGGATGTGCTGTGAATTTATTTAGACTTCTGACACTGAGTACTCTTGTGATGGCAGACCAACCACAAATTCCTGATATGACCTGTTGCTCCTTTGAGCTATCAGAACTGATCTTTGGCAATCTGTTAAGTGTTATTCTTCAGAGCAAACAATTCCTAATCTAGCAGGATGGTATACAGTCTCACCGGGCTTAGAGTTACTGTTTGCATTGTCCGAGTCATTTAGGCAACTGGGACTTGGTTTTGATTGACTGGTGCTCCAAAGATCTTTGGCTGGACCTCAGAGCTGAGCTAAAATGTTAAATTTGTTATTTTTGGTAATGAATTACTAGACATGAGATCAAACTGGCTTGCTTATGGGCATGATACCTGTGAAGTCAGGAAGCCCCAATACAGTTCTGAGGAAAAATGTCACTACCTGGAACAGAGAGAGATACAAAATTGAAATGGAGTATACTGCTTGTTTCAGACTATATTACCAGGTGCCTTTGCTGCAGGAGAATAGGGTTCTGCTGCTGGGGGGAACCCTTAGTCACTTGCGCTTGTCCTTCGGCCGCTGCCTCTGAGGAAATGTATCTGATGGGGCTCCAACTACTTAAGACTACAAACTCATCCATCATGATAGTAAGGCCCTCTTCCACATTATTCGTCTAACCAAATGCTAAACAGGCTAACAAAACTTGGTGGAATTGCAGATAAGCAGTTTTATATTGTATATAAATAAAACTTGTGAGAACTGGCTTTTCTGTTTCTTGTAAAAATGGCAATGCAACAAGTTCTGTCTTGTGTGAACTTCTGGTCATGGCATGCATGATTAATATGATGTCTGTCCACTGTGTGCCAAGGTCAGCAATGAGCATTTCTGACAATACGGACTTACAAGTCCTAAAGAGCGTAATTTTACCATTTTGTTATACTTCGGTTTTAGAGTATTCTCATGTATTTTTTTACCTTAGGTCCACAGGAAGAACAGGCCATTTAAAACATCTTCCTGTGAAGAATACTTTATAATGGCATTTCTGATCCTTTCATTTGACTGTTCAAAGGTAAATAAGCCAGTATCTTTAAAGAGCTTCATGCTTATCAAATTTTTAAGTCTCTCCTTCATAGAATCATAGAATAGTCAGGGTTGGAAAGGACCTTAAGATCATCTAGTTCCAACACCCCCGCCATAGGCAGGGATACCTCACACTAAACCATGTCACCCAAGGCTCTATTCAACTTGGCCTTGAACACCACCAGGGATGGAGCATTCACAGCTTCCCTGGGTGACCCATTCCAGTGCCTCGCTACCCGTACAGTGAAGAACTTCTTCCTTATATCCAATCTGAATTTCCCCTGTTAAAGTTTGAACCTGTTACCCCTTGTGCTGTCGCTACACTCCCTAATGAAGAGTCCCTCCACAGCATCCTTATAGGCCCCCTTCAGATACTGGAAGGCTGCTCTGAGGTCTCCATGCAGCCTTCTCTTCTCCAGGCTCAACAGCCCCAACTT
>WYDI02017287.1:0-98737 GCA_009867235.2 Psittacus erithacus
CCAGGCTGAAAGTCAAAAACACAGCACTGCACCAGCTACTAAGAAAGAGAAAAATGACTGCTACTGCTGAACCCAGGGCACCAAGTTTAGTGAGTTTAACAGTGTTCCTGCCCCCCTCCCCTCCCTTTTTTTTTTATTTTAAAGCATGTTTGGTTTTGCCTGTTGTAGTTATTCCTTACTGCCTGCTTCCTGTACTGCAATAACAGTATTAGCGGTGTCATCTTCTGAATGTTCTTATGAATTGCGGGATCCTGGAAACTTGAGGATTTGCCCAACTTTTTCTGTAGCTGAAAACCTAAAAGGACCATGTGATTGTGACTAGTTACAGGTCAATTGTGTTTAATGATGCTAGAACTTGGTGCAGGCAAGCACAAACTTCAGTTTTGATGCAGGAAACTTGCTGAGGGTGTGTCTTCAAACATAACATTGCTGCCACCACGTGTCTTAGATGCTGCTACTACTGTTGCTGGCAGAGGTGCTGCTGCATATGTAGAAGTCTGAAGCAACCATATTGGAGGGGTGTAATTACTGGTGGTGTTCTCTCCCTTCTCCTGTGGTGATGAATCATAGCTTCATCCAAACTGACAAACAGTGGCAGGATAAAATGGGGAGTGGTGCTGGTATCTCTGCCACATGGATAGGCTTTAGTTGCAGATACTCCCTCTTCAGTGTTAATACAAAGTTGTATTTCTTATTTTCTGAAGCTTACTCAAGTATTGATTCTTTCAGAATGTTTGTAATTGACTTCTCCAGACTAAACCCTGACTGATGAAGGCTTCTGTCTATTGTCTATTCTTCTTCTGTCTAATCATTAAGAGTTTCATTTCTTTGTTCCTCTTGTTCCTGCCATCAGTTTACCCAAGTATCATCTCTATAAGATGTAATTTGTTTCCTTAACTCTAATCTTTGGGCAGCATCAATAAACTTGCATGCATTTGATCATGTGAGATGCTGCCATCAAGGCCAGGTTGAACAAGGCTTTGAGCAACCTGGTCTAGTGGAAGGTGTCCCTGCCCTTGGCAGGGGGATTGGGACTAGATGATCTTTAAGGTCCCTTCCACCCCAAGCCATGCTACTGTGATTTATGGTTCACTGTATCACTTACCGTGTATCTATGGGAAGAGAAAGGACAAGAAACAGTTTTAACTTTTGGTGTGTTTTTAATGAAGTAACTGCATCTTCTGATAAATTTTGTGCAGTGCTACTATTGTTGTGTATTGAAATGCCAGAAATTTAAATAGAGAATGTACACCAGGAAACAGTGTAACTAATGTGAATAATCCTTCAGCCTTTCATTTAGTTTGACTACTTGTGTATTTTACTGAAACTTAAAGCATTTTTAATATCTTGTGTAAGAGGAAGCCTACAAAAGAATCTTTCCCCTGAATTGGGAGCTTTAAAAAAGTGTAATACATAACTGTTTTAGGCCTAATCTTTTCCATTGTGTTAGATGTGTATATTATGCTTGAATGTTCTCTTTCTCAAGGTTGTTTGCATACCCACAAAGGCTGCCTGTAACTTATATAAAATTGATTCTTGTTGTGGAGACTTGCCAAGCAGTAATGTGAAATTTTACTTTCAGTAAGTGTTAACTTGGCATTGCACTTTACTCTATTAGCCATCCTCAGGACTCTTGTCTTCCATCTTCAATCTAGGAAGAGGAAAGGGACTGAAAAGTTTTGGGCCCCTCACTACATGGAAAGACATTGAATTGCTGGAGCATGTCCAAAGAAGAGCAATGAAGCTGGTAAAGGGTCTAGAGCTCAACTCTTACGAGGAGTGGCTGGGGAAACTGGGTTCGTGTAGCCTACATGCTTGCTTCTGGAACAACAGCTGTTCAGCTCCATTTAATCATTTTTTTGTGTTCAGTGCCATGTAGAAAGGTATACTAGTGGAATGGTCTGTGTAGATCCTTGATCAATTTCAATTTCTGTGGCTGTGCAGGGATGTGTTTTGAACAGTCACTTTCCCCTCACTTCCTTTTTTCTCTCTGCTAGTCTTTAACACTGACATTGGAAAGTCTGAAGAGGTTTGTGTTGACGCAGAAGTAGATGTGGGTCTTACTCACAGAGACTTCCATTTCTAGGTACTAACTATGTAATCCTGGATGATTTTAAGCTCTGTAGATTCTTTGTTGATGTTTTGTTAATCTAGCTCAGTGGTCACTGTGCTCTTTTTTTCCTTTAAACTGCTAGATTTTTTCAGGATGAGAACACTGCAGCCCACAAAGCCTCAGTTCCATTAACAGTGCTGAATATCAGAGTGCAGTCTTGCTAGCTTCTCCTCTGATGACCCCTCATTAACCTTGCCTAAAAGGCTTGCAAAGCCTTTCTCATATGCTGCAGAAATGCACACAGAAGAGCATTTGTCCCTTCTGTATGCTACTTCTTCCTCTGAATAATAGGCTGGGAGCAGCAGTGTCTTCCCCTCAAATTTTCAGACATTTGAAGAGCTTAATGAAATGCTGCTTGCTGTAACCTCAGCACAGAAAATTTACCGTGGTTGTGGTTCGGACTGTCTGTAATTCAGCAGCACTTTGAAGTCTGTCATGGCTGTACACTTTCAGATCACATCACCTGAAGACATTTCATTGCTACTCGTTTTTCTGTTGTGATTTCTAGTGCATCTCTTTGGATAAAAGCTACATAGTGTTGCTCTACTGTAGTTTGAAAAAATCAAACCAACAGCCCACTAACTAACTGTCCCTGTAACATTAGCTGTGTAGAATTTCTGAATCTAGCTGTAGGATATGCAGAAAGGTGGTAAAACCTGTCTGTAGTATGTAAAGTGTCCAGTCTTTCTCAGTTTCCACTTTATTATCTTCCTAATAGTGTGGAAGAGGAAACAGGTCCCCAAGTAGATAGCAGCTCATGCCTTTTTTTTTTCTTTTCTTTCAATATCCAGTTTCAAGTTAACCTCTATCACCTGTGAGTCTGCCTATTTGTAGAAGTTGGAGACTATAGGAAGATTTGAGTCAGGTTTGTTCTGTTGTGCATAGGGGTTCTGTGGCACTTTGTCTATGTTAATTGTGCTTGATATCAGGAAAAAGAAAATAACCTTTGAGAATATATAGCACGAGTTAGCAGATCTAGTTCCTTCCATGTACAGTGTTTCTTTTGTTACCCACTTGCTTGGCATCCTGTAGCACGTATTTGAGAATGAAATGCAGTGTGGCTTTTCTGCGTAACTCTGTCTGTTTAATAATGCCTGTTGAATTGTCCTAGAATTTAGCTCAGGACATTTGGTGTCAGTAAAAATGGATAGCAGAGGTGAGAGACTTGGCTGAGTTTGGTCTGAAAGAAAAGCAGACTTGAATGGCTAGAGCAGAGTCTGATGCCTTGCTAACATGGCTCTCCTGCTGTTTCTGGTGTCTGACTTAGGCTCTGCAACTACTTGCGGTACTGTGATGTGCTTTGCAGATGCAGGATTTCTTGTCACAATGTTAATAGGACAGGACTCTGAAGCACTATAGAAAGTTAAAAAGGAAAACAAATGAGACATTACTTGATAGACTTAGCAGCTATGTGAGCAACCAGGTTGAAATTTAAGATTAATTTAGGTGCCAGAAATGTATTTTCTTTCCTCATTAAGGATGCTGAATAGACATTAAGCCTTGGCGGAAAAAACTTACCAAAGGAATATAGACATTTTTTGCTGATGAGCTTTGTTTTTTTTGTGTCTTAATACAGTAACTAATCTTAGGGGCGAGGAGAGGTTTTGAGCAAGAGTTCTTCTTGCATTTACATAAGGCACCTACATACAGGGATAGAAAGATGGTAGTAATGGTTCTGTGTGTAAGTGCATTAGTGAAAAAGTAATGGCCGTGGTCATGAATGACTAAGATCCCTGTTTTACTGTGTGTAATGTAAACACCTCTGATAGCTCTTTCCTGACCAAAAAATAAAATTAAAGGGGAAGTACACGGATAAATTGAAACAGCCAAGAAAAGCTTATTGAATTGTTCTGAGCTGAACAATTGCTTCACTGGCTGCCTGTCTCCATTCAAGACCCCTGGCACTGCAGAACCGTGAGTCACGTGCTGGGAAGCCTTGCTGTTTGTCCTGTCTTGTCAAAACAATTTCATGTAGGTGGAAAGGAATGAATGAAATGAACGGAGTGGGTTTGGTGCATCTGTTTCAGTTTGTTCGAAGGGCAGCCCAGTGATCAGGATGTGACACTCCAGTCCTCCAGGGAAGCTCTCAGTTCAGGAACAACAATGCTGGCCATTTTATAGGATAGTTAAATCCATTTTAGGAAGCAAACTCTCCTACAGTTTGACAGCTTTGTGTATTTTTAAATATTTGGGCTATATCTGCTCAGCATGTAGTAACTGAGGTACAAGAATGTGATTTGCTAACTTCCAGAATTAGGACTTCATCTTGTCTGCCTGAAGTTGCTTCATTATGGTAAAATAAAGCCTGGCGGAGGAGAGAGGGTGTCCATTTTTTGATTTTTATTAGTAGGAGTTCCAAGACAAATTGGTCTTTGAAGGATAGGATATCAAACATATATTATTAACTGTTCTTAAAGTGGTGGTTTGTTCATAAAATCGTTCAAGTTTGCCAGGCTGATGGAAAAGCATCTTAGGTGTCTATTTTGTTCAGTTTTGGCCTGTTTGATTTTTAAAATAAAAATGAAATAAAAATCAAAGGAAACATTAAATTTGTTTAACCAGTTTTGTACTTTGTGATACAGGAATGTTAAGTTGTGAAACTTCCATTTTTGCTTCCAGATGAAACCAGCAAATAACATGCTGAAATGATCCATCTGCATACCTATTTAGACTGTGAGTTACAGGAAGAAGGCTGCAGGGAATAGATCTGTTTGATTAATTCTCAAGATAATCAAATAGAGAATTATTTGGAATAATGTCATAAACTTTTTGCTACCTCTTTAGAGGTGGAAATAAGAGTTGAGGGTCTTGCATTCCAGCAGGCTCCTGCTTGAAGGCCACACTGGAATCTTGAGTATTGCCCAAAGTAGCTGCCTTGTTGGAAGGACACAGCTGGGCTTTTGATTCTCTTGGAGTACACACTTCAAACTGAAGATTGTGAAAGCTGTCCCCTCTCCCAAATTCTTGGAAAATGCTCTTTTAAATTCTCATTAAGTGGGATGGCTGTTCTCTGCTATGGCTCTGCTATACAGCAATTTCATGTGTGGATTTCCTGTGATTCCAAGATGTTTTCATTCCTCTGCCTTTCCTCAAGTATTCATACCTTATGTGGCTGGTAGCACCGTTTCTCAGACTCCCAGATTACATATAGCACTTTATTTTCTTGCTTATCTCAATACTTGCTTAGATTGCACCTTTGTGCAAGAAAGAGCATAAAGTTGTCGCATTTGCCCATGCTAACAGCTCAGAAGATGCCAAAATGTAGTACTTGAGATGGGCTTTGATCTAGTACATCTCTATGCAGCCTGGCAGATCTTACTGTCTGGTATGTTTTAAGGTTCTAGTGCACAGAATATTCAGGTTTTGAAAGTGTACTTGCAGTTTTTAAATGGCATGTTAGCCTGTAGGCTAACTTACTTGCAGGTTGCATTACAATGTAGTTTGTATGAGTATAACCAGTCGTTGTGTATACAGATGACTTTGTTGGTAATGGTATGTGAGATCTGATATTTTCCTGAATGCTACGGTTATGTGCTTTTAAAGTATATTCATCCTTTTCTGTTACCTAGCATTGTTTTCCTTTAGGGAAAGAATATAAAAACCCCAACCTGTTACAGATGAGCGTATGGGTTGTGTATCCAAGAAAATGAGGATAGTTAAAGGGTAGTATGTGTTGCTAGTCTTATGAAACAAGTGGCCTCTCTGAATTTTCCTAACAGTTCTGTTTCATGTTAACTTTTTCTGCTATGGTTTGCTGCTGCAGTATGCCACTGAAGGGTGTGATGTTTCCTTGGTTGCAAAAACGTGGCTGTCTTCATGAGTGAAATTTGTTAGCCCATGTTTGTGTCCAAGCTTGTCCCAGATCATTAGGGCACTGTGACTTTTAAAGAAGTGTTGAATTACTCAGAGTACTGCCAGTCTTAAGTTTTTTGTGTTTGTTGGTGTTTTTTTTTTTTTTTTTTGGTGTTTTTTTTTTTTTTTTTTTCCTCCCTAATGCCAGCACTGAAGTGTTGAGTGTCTGTTTTAAATGTCACAGATGCATGTGCAGGAACACGATGCTACCATTGATGTGGCCAGAAAGGGAAATGAGTCAAAATATGCCTGCCTGTTAAGAGTCTGCTTATTGATAAGAGTGATTAGCACTTGTTAGTTTCTGTTTGGGGTACAGTGGTAAGGAAAATGGTGTAAGGCCCTTAGGAGAGATTATGTTTGCATAGATTAGGATGATAACTTAATGTCAAGTGTAGCCTAAAACTCGTTAGTAATGTTTGTGGTAGATAACCTCTTAGAATGCATTAAATAAAGGAAATTTAATCCAAATGTATATCTAAAATGTAGTTTTGGGGCAAAAATGAATGCAACTGTTCATGTTACATGGCGAAATTTAAAGGTGATATATAAGTAATTGCTGCAGCCATGTTTTTATAATAACCATATGTAACTAGTTTTAATAGGTGGATTATGTGGATCAAGTGCAGAGGCTGAGAAGACTGCTTTATTTTTCTATTAGAATAATTACGTTACTGTGATTTTTGTATTGCTTGAAGCATGGAGTGTTTCTAAGAAGCATGTGTGTATGCTTGGTTGACTGATGTGCCTATTGCAGTTCACTGCTTTTCTGTATCACAGCTGCTCATAGGAGTCAGGATGAACTGGTTTTGAACAGTAGTTGTGCTGCCCTATTTATTGTAATGAAAGGAAAGCTATTAGATAGTGCAAATGGAAGCATTACTTCTGTATTGAAAGAACTCAAACCAGCACCTAGGCAGGCATGATACTCAAATGTTTGTGTGGCATTTCTGCAAACATGTTGTCTCAAAATTTGTTTGTGCAAGTATGTTTAGGAAGGAGTGAGAAGAGGTGGTAGAGCTAATTTCTGCAGAGTGAAATAGCTGCAGGATTGAGTGCTTTTGATGTCTAGAGACTAAATTTGCGAGACTGAAGAATTTAGCATCTTCCTAAGAGCTGTAAAAGCATGTGTGTGGCTGACATTCGTAGGCACTGACAAGGTAGTGATTCCTGAGATTGTTTCAACTCTGTTCTCAAACTTTCACCTGGAAGGCTTTTACACTTCTGAAAATTGGAGCTTCATCTGGAAATGAAGTTTGTCCATATGGAAAGATACTCTATGAACCTCTGAGAAAAAGTTGATGATCTAAGTGAGTATAGGATGGTTTAGGTATTGGCTGAATGATATAGGGAAAACACATTACTGGTAAACAACGGAAGAGAAATTACTGCCTGGAGGATAGTAGGAGGTTGTGAGCAGTATAAGTAAACCCTGCATGGTTTTACTACCTCCTTTAATTAAAAAGGGAATACGAAATTAAGTGACTTAGAAATATTATTCAGATTTGACAAAGAGATCACTGGTTATTCCTAAATAACTGTTAGAAACAATGAATCTAAAATTCTGGGCTTTAATTATATCCTGAAATGTTGCTTGTTTGATTGTTTTTGTTTTGGTTTTAAGACAAACTGCATATAGATCCAGTTTATGTCAGTCTGTCAGTCTGACTGGTGTGGCCCGTGCATTGGCAAGCCGAGAAAAGTGAATGGCATGAGGAGACTGTTTTCTCTTGAGGTGTGCAGCTTAGTCTGGTGCAGCTCAGAGTCCAGACACTATGTGATAGCTAGTTGTTGGTAGATAATAAAACAATATTGTCTGGGAATGCTTTTTCGTGGTCTGTCTCTGGCCAAAAGATTGCTTTCTGTCTCTAGTGCGAGTTATGGTTATGTTTTCCTTGATGCTAGATTACAGGAAACTTGCTCAATCATGAAGTCATGCTTCTAATCAAAGAAAACCCAACTTATTCACTTGTTCTTCTGCAGTTATAAGTTCATAGTATGTGTTAGAGAGGTTTTATGCTCCACCCCCTATGTGGAAGGTTAATCCCATCTGTTACCAGTGGTCTGGATATTATACACATAGGAATAACTGAACATTACTATGCAGAACATGAGAGAGATGCTTTAAATGGTCCAATTTTCTCTATTCTGGATCACTTGAATATTGGAAGACATTATGTCATCCTTCCACATCAACTCAGACAATGACTAGATTTATTAGAGTAGGGGAAGCAGAAACAGGAAGATGGGATAATCCACAGACTTGCAATTCTTACCTTTGAGAGGTGTCAGATTGAAAGAAAAAATATGTCAAAGACTATAATAGAATGTCTTCTAAATGAGTGTATTTCAGGGTAATTGCAAACCAAATGGTATTTAAGATTGCCAGTTCTTACTTGTTCATTGACTGTACCCAACTGTTCACGTTGCTGCTACTCTGAGTAAGAAATAAAGCAAAGCTTTCTGATACACTTTTTCTTTTTCATTAGGATCGGAAGCTGTCCAAATCAGAGCGTCAAAGATTTAAAGAGGAAGCTGGGATGCTGAAAGGGCTTCAGCATCCCAATATTGTTAGGTTCTATGATTCCTGGGAGTCTACAGTGAAAGGAAAAAAGTGTATTGTTCTTGTGACGGAACTCATGACATCTGGAACATTGAAAACGTAAGTAAATTAAGGAATGTCAAAGCATATGAGAATCATTAGCACAAAATCAGAGCGCTAGAAATAGATCATATTTCAGAATAGATAAGAACAGAGCCCTCTTGCTGAGGGCTAATGTCCTGTAGGGAAATTCTGGTTTAAAAGGAGTCTTGCTAGCCCTGCAGAGTTCAGTAAGACATCCTTTAAGTTAGCAAGCTTGTCACATTCTTCCTTGTGATGTCCTAGTAAACACATGCGGAAAACTTTTAGGTTTTAAGAGTTCAGGCAGACAATGCTCTATTTTCATTTCTCACAACTTTTCATTTTCTGCTCCAGCTGCTTTCCATTAGCATGAGATGATTTGTAATGTTCAAAGCCTGAATTAATTCACCTCTTTTGGGAGATTTTGGATGTTACTACAGTACAAATAATATGTAAAAAGAAAACAACACCAACAAACCACTGCCTGTTTGTTTAGCTGAAACTTCATGAAATAGTACCAAACAAAAAAATCTGAAAGTATGCCAGTGCTTGGAATTTCAACCCGGGAAGTAGCTGAGTGAAACTAGCTCTCTCTTTAAGCCAGAGCTAAAGGCAGACACCGGGAAATCGAGCTGCTGCGAGGGCCCTCTAGTGGTATGTGGAGCCTGCGGGGGTTATACTAACATTCCATTTTCGCCTTGCACTACAGAAACTTGTAGGGCTATGAGCTTGTTCACCAGCATTCAGTTACCATTAATCTACGGGAAATAAAACTGCCAGCATTTGAAATTCAGGGATTGTGAGTCGTTGTCTTAATTCAGTGCCCATTTAAGTCTTGGAGAAGGAATTTAAATCCTAAATGTGTAAGCAGGCTGTAGGAGCTGGAAACAACTTGCAATCTATTTGGCTAAAATAGGGGTGGAAGTCTTGCGTTTTTATGATGCTTATTGATAGCCCCAAATGGGCATACTTAAAGAAGATAAAAATGGCACTTTGGGAGTCTGGCCTGCAATTACAGGGAAGTGTTTGCCTTTTGAAATAGCACTGGAAGTCGCAGTTGAAGATACTGCAACTTTCTTTTTTAGCTGCATGTTCAGAGAAGACTTTTCTGAGGTTGGTTAAAGTATTTGAGATAAAATGTATCTCTTGCTTTATGTGCTGTTTCCAGAGCCAGTAATAACATAAAGGCTTTACAACTATGTAGAGATGCCTTTATTTACCGTTACCTAATTTTATACTAGAATATATAGTGTTAGACTTAACTTCCCCCCCCCCCTCCTTTTTTTTTCCTCCTTCCCTCCCCCCCTAGATTTTAATATTTGGATCTTGTTATGTGGTGGCATAAGCAAGATGACAAAGTAATAATAGACAGTTGTATGCAGGGTGTTGGTAGGAAGAAATACCTCAGATTTGTTGTCTGTAAGATTATTTTATACTCTACAGTATGGAAGTTTATCCAGAAATAACTCATAAGCTCTTTAAATTGAACATCTTTTAAACTGTAAACTTATTGATGGGTTTTCCCCCACTATTTCATAGTTTGTTGTAATTGTGATTTAGTTTATTCTTGTCCACTTGACTTGAGTCTTGACAGGTAAACTATATTGGAAAACTCTGATATGCCAAATTTAGTATCATTAAGTATTTCATGTACCTGCATCATATTCCTACGTTTACACTGCACACTTGTTTGTTTATATTTGGCTGAGTATTGCTTCCATTTCTGTCTTTTTGTATGTTTACATTACCTACATTTAATGAAGTGATGCCTTTCTTGTTTTGAGACTTGGGATGCAGACATTGTTGCCACTTGATGTAAAAAAGTAAACAGAAGAAAAGTGTGATGATATCTTAAAGGAAATTTTCCTCATGCATTTTCGTATTTGTATACATTTATATATATACACACATAATATTAAAATGTTATTGACTCAATCTTTTCAAATGCTGTCTGCACAAACTTCTAATTTTGCACAAAGAGAAGTCCCTGATTTTCTGCATACCAGTACAAAAGTATTGCAACTCAATTGTTGTAAAGAATTAAACTGCCATTGTTATGCTATCATGGAATTAAAATCTTGGAAAACCAAAATGGAGTTGCCTATTTTAAGTTTTAATTATACTGTTAATAAAAGCAGCAATTTTCAATCTGATCTAGATCTTTGCAACTAGTTTTGTACGAGGCTGTTATAGTATGGGTCCTGATCCACTTTAAATGAATGTGTCAGCTGTCTAGTAGGACACATATCTTCATAACTACTTCTGCTAACTTAGTAGGGTTCCCTACAGATCCTTGAACTGAGATGCTATAGGTCAGCAGCATTCCTGCTTGACAAAACCCTCAAAAACCAATCCCACAAAAAACCAACCTTGAGACAGCCAAATTCTAGTTCCTGTCTCTATTCATTAAAGCTAACAAATAAAGAAAGCTGTGTGTTCTTACCTTCGCTTGTATTCTGTATGAAGATCAAATATCTGTCTTTTTTAAAAAAATCATTACTATCCTTTAAAATAGACAACACTGTTGATTTCACAGGAGCAAGTTAAGTGGAAGCTCACCAAGATGATCAGGTGCTGCAGTCACTGCTCTGTCAAGAAAGGCTGAGGGAACTGGATTCGGTCATCCTGAAGAAGGATCTTTTGGGGGAGACCTAACAGCAGCCTTCTAAGGCATTTGAGGGAATCAGTTCAGGGTGTTTGCAGCAGTGAATGGTGGGAGGATGAGAGATGACTGGCACAAATTGAAACAAAAGAGGTTCAGACTGATGTAAGGAGAAGCTGTTTCAGTGGTGATAGTCAAGCAGTAGAACAGGTTGCCTCAAGATGTTGTGCAGGTCTCATTCTTGGACATCCTAGAAACCTGGCTGCATACAGTCAAGAGTAACCATGTTTGACTTCATGGCTGACTCTGAGCAGAAACTTAAACTAGAAATCTCCTGATGTCTCTTCAAGCCTGAGTTATCCTATGATACTAGGAAAATTGTGAGCATGTTGGCTAGTAGCATTGTCTGTGTATTATTATGTATTTATATACACTACCATTTTAAAATGGTTTCTGCCTTAAGTGACATTGACTTAGCTCATGACAGTGTTATGGAAAAATAACAGCAACGCTGCAGGATGCTGTGTGATGGTTGAACCCAGGTCCTTTAATAGTGAGAAGCTGGCAGTAGACTAGCATATTTGAAACCAAGAATGTAATTAGGGATTCCAGATGCTGAACTGAAGTGCCCCTACCATGTGATCTTTGGAACAAGCTCAAGAGAGATGAATGGGGGTTGTGTCAATAGCAAGAATTCAAGTGGTAGCTGATGAGATTCAGAACCTCCTTCAGTTTGTCTCCTTCCTTGGCTTGGCTTTTTCCCTGCTTGTCTTTACATTCTGTTTTGATACTTTATTTCCTTCTGGAACTGGAACCCAATTGCTTTTACAGATCTGTTTTCACAGTGGGGTTATTGCTAGCAACTTGATTTTCCAGATAATTCTTTTGAATTGGAGAAAAAAAGTAAAAGGCCTTAATATACCACATTTTTATGTTGACATTGATTCAAGTGATTTAATCACTACTTTTTTTGCTGATTAAGTGGATATGCCAGAGAGACTGAAAACATGACTTGGTTGTATTTTAAGGCTGTAGTTGCTAGACTTTGTGCTGGTCACAGAATTTCCTACCAGTCTTGCAGTGGTGTGAAACTGGTCTTTATCTGAGACTTTCAGTAACACTCTCTGAATAATGTTCTTGTTCTACACAGCATGCTAGTTTCTTTCTCTAAGTGCATTTCACCCCATACTTTTCAAATGGAACTAAACAACACTTCAAATTGTTTTACCCATAGAGAGGTTCTGCACATACACTGTTGGAAGGCACTTGAACACTGTTACAGGTTATTCACTTTGGGGTATCTCTAATCTGTAGAAATTAGGGACTAGAATAAGGTCATAGTTTTGGGTAACAAGCACTGGAAAACTTTGTTTTAGTATGATAATTGACTCTTCTGGCATGGGATTTTAGAAAGCAGAAATGTTAGAAAAATCAAGTTTTGGTCACATTCTACCTGGAAAGGGATGCTAACTTTATGTATGAATTCTTCCATGTCAGTTATTTGACAGAACCTTTTTAAAGATTTCCCTGCCCCTTCCATATCTATGCATAAACATTACATTCTTAATTTGAAGTAGCGAGTAGTACCAGTCAGATTCAGGTGATCAAACCCTGTCCTGCACCAGGAAAGTGATCTCTAAGAATTTCTAATTCACTTGACAACTCAACAAGTAAATGTGAAGCAGATTTAAAGGTAGCCTGAAAACCTTACTTATCAATATTAGTTCAAGCACCCTGGTCAAAGTTATCAGTACTGACTTCAGAGCTTTCCCAGTTTGCAACAGTTCTGTACTTGGTTGTTATTAGTGTTTTGGCTCTAGTGCTCATCTTCCCATCCAGTTATATTTAATCAAGGAAAAGGTTATAACTATTTGAGCAGTTTCAGGATAAAAGGGAAGAAAAAAACCCTCTTAAATGAATAGATAAAGAATTGTTGTAATGCATAAGCCTTTAACTCTTTGTCAGGGAAGCAATACTTTGGAACTTAGCAAGTCAACTGTTTAATTACCGTAGGGTGACTTTCTATGCAAATGAATTATTAGCTATAGATCAAGCATTTCACATATATCTTTAAACGTTATAGGTCCCTAGTTAGAAGAAAGTGGGTAGGTTTTAGGAGAGGGCATCAGCTCTAGCCCCTCTGAAGTCTGGAAATGCCCAAATAGTTTTTAAAATAGAAGGTGAAGTTGAAATTTGTTCATCTGTTTCATTACTGCTTTTTACTTCAAAACAGCAAATGATACAGCATAATCGACTGTTTATTAGCAGAACCTGTTTAACCTACTGCTATTTTTTTCATTAGGTATTTGAAAAGATTTAAAGTGATGAAAATTAAAGTACTACGAAGCTGGTGCCGTCAGATACTGAAAGGCTTGCAATTTCTACACACACGCACTCCTCCCATTATTCATAGAGACTTAAAATGTGACAACATCTTCATTACTGGCCCTACTGGATCAGTCAAGATTGGAGACCTTGGTCTGGCAACTCTGAAACGAGCTTCTTTTGCCAAAAGTGTGATAGGTAAGCCTCTACTGTTTTGGAGGCTGATCAGCCAGTCTACCTGTTTGGAAACTTGAGTATTTTCAAAGTTTTTTTTTCCTTCCTTAAACATGGTTTCAAAGGTACATGATCAAAGCGTGAAAACATTTCTTAGCTGTTGAGGTCATTGTGTGCTCCTCATGAGATTACATGTTGAAACTTTGGTTGTACTTTTGGTATTTCTATATTAACATTAAGCATTTTTTTTGAATATAGATTCATTGCCCTGCCCAACAGTTTAGTGCAACATTGTTGATAAAACCACTCTTAATTACACATAAATCTCAGCTTTAGTATGATGCTCCTTCAAATAATGTACAAATGCATTTTGGTGACCAAGCAACATTTCGATATTTAGTGCGGCATTAATTTATACAGCCAATTATTTTTTTTATGTATTGTCATCAGGGGCTAATATTAAATCTTTTGTACTTTGTGAGTAATCAGAAACTAAGGTATATAAAAGAATCTTTACATCACAGACTGGCTGTGATGTAATGCCTACTTAGGGAGTCTATACAATATGGATTTGTGTAACTTAGGAAGATGCGTTGGGGTAGTATTACCTTATACTGGCTCTGTTTGTGTGTATCCACTAATAACCTTTTTCAGAAATTGATTTGATGGACCTAGTATTTCTTGTGTATTCTTGAAAGAATTGGTTTTATCAGCTTTGTTTCTATAGTTGGGTGAATAGACTTACAGGGTATGAAGTTACTCTTTCTCTCCCAGTATTTAGAGCTTGCTAAAATGTGATATTACTCAACAGTCCTATACTAGATTCCTAGACGGCATCAATGGTATATACTCATAAATTGTTTTGCAAGCTGTTGCTGAAATATTTCCTGCTTCTTAACCAAGTCAAAGTATTAACAGGAAAGAAGAGCATACAATGTAAATAAATAATAATAATAAAAAAATTCTTAAGCATTCTCATATAATCTTCAAAATTATAATTGAAAAATGCCTATTTCATATCTATCTATCTGTTAACAGTTAGCTTTTGGATAAATGACTGCAATTACATTCCTTTTTTTTTTTTTGATTTAGTGTGGTGAAAACAAGCAATGTGGCTATAGAATGAGCTGCGAACTGTCTTGAATCTGGTGTCTGCAGGAAATAATTCTGTGCTTAAATTCACAAAAAGCAAACTTGCATCTCTGGCTTAAAGTAAATTCGACCATACAGTGCAATCCCTTTGAGGGGATGCTGTGTTGCTTCACTGGGCAATAATTTTCTGCACACTATTTAAATGGGACTTGTTGAATCTCACGCTTTATGCCTGTAACTCAATCTCTGTATTTCTGAGTATTTTTGACTGTAGGATGTCCCTCACTAATGCCTGTATCTGCAGTAGGCCTATAAATATACTGCAGGTGGAAAGGTAAGTATATGAAGAAAAGGGCTCTGGTGAGTGGCCTTTGCAGAAAAGTACCTTTTATCCTTTTTTCATGAAGATTTATATTTGTAACAATAGAGTTTTTCATTGCAAGGCCTTTCCCAAACCATCCTACTTAGACAAGTAGATGGAAAACACCAGGTCAGAGACTAGCTATGGGCTCTTACCAATACTACTTCTTTTGCAGCAGAAGGCAGTTGAGTAATTTTTGAAACAAGGTTTAATGTACCTCCTTTCTTACAGGAATAAAAGGTAAGTGTCTTAACTCTCCTTAGTATTTGGTTTGTAGCCTATGGCTAGTCTACAGTCTTCCCCTCTTCTTATACCCTCCTCTCTATTTGATTCCTGTCTGATACAGTCTGTTTTGATACCTAGATTAACTAACACACATGAAACGGGAATTTGCATCAGTCCTTTCATGCCGTTCTTATTTCACAAGGCCTTGCAATGGAAGACTCACAAAGTATGTTGATGCAACAGAGTGACTAAGGGTTTCCTCCCTCTTCTTTTTGCCTCCACTTTCTCTTGTCTCACAGGTCTTCCCATCCGCTTCCTCCTGCGGTGAGTAACGCCAGCAGCCTCTGCTCGCTTTGAGACATTTAGAGTCTGAATCGTTCTTTTAATTTAAGGTACCCCAGAGTTCATGGCCCCCGAGATGTATGAGGAGAAATATGATGAATCCGTTGATGTATATGCTTTTGGGATGTGTATGCTAGAGATGGCTACGTCTGAGTATCCTTATTCTGAGTGCCAAAATGCTGCGCAGATCTACCGTCGAGTGACCAGTGTAAGTCCCTCGCTGCTATTGATTCTAAAGCTACTGCTATTAGCAACAAAAGAGTACAGCTGGGTAGCATAGTACTTGCGCAAGTGTGTGTAGGGAAAAAAAGAAGCTGACGATTATTTTTCTGGGGGGTTGTGGGTGGAAAGGTATAGCATGGTTCAACTTACCAAACAGTCATAAGCCTGTAAAATATGTGAATGGAAATAAAATTTAACAGGTGTTCATATTCTTCCTTCAATATGTAAGAAGGTGTTGCGCCGAGTTTAAACCTCCCCCTTTCCCCCGAAAAAAAACCAAGCCCCCACACCAAGCAAAAGAAAAACAAAAAAACCCCAAAGCTCCAAATGAAAAAAAAAAAACAGATTAGAGTAGTAGCAGGTTATTTTCAAAGCCACTGTGGGGGGTAGTAGAATTATTTCAGTCTAGAAGATTAGCTGGTAACTTTGTTCTCTGAAATAAAGCTGGATCACAGATTTAGAGAGTGCTTTGGCTTAGCTGCCTGCCAAGGTGAATTGTAAATTCTTACCCAGAGTGATTCTAAGTTAATAGTTTGCTGAATTCTAAATGGCCCTTAGCTACTGTGTGTTGGGTGCAATTGTAATTATGCAGTGGAAATGCTTGATAAATAGCAGGAAGGTATTCTACCCTGAAAAGTGCTGGTAAGTGTAGTGGTGGTGTTAGAGGCGTTGTGAGTGAAACCAAATAAGGCTGAGAAGGCAAGCAAGAGATTTGAGCTTGCCTATCTGACTAGACTATGTGAAACCTACACTCCTTCAAGCAGAACGGTGGAATGTTCAGAATGGTTGTGGCTAGGTTTACTTTGTAATCTCTGTAACAGTTTTGTGAAAACTGCACCAGTACAGTAAAACAAACCGCACATGTTCACCTTCTGATCTAAGCATTCAAAAAGAATAGTGAGGTGACCACTTGGGGAAGTAAAAACTTGCACTGATATCTCACAGTGTCTGTGCAGATGTGCAAAGGGTGGAAAAACCTTACCTCTCTTTCTGATCCATAGACAAATAAATTCCTGTTCAATGCCTAGTGTGTATTATCTTGGAGAAGTTGAGGATTTAATAAATGACTTGCTTAGCTTTGGAAAAAAAAAATGCTTATTCCTGATGCCTCACACTATAAAAGGCAGATCTAATTAGTGACTAACAAATGTGGAAGGGAAGGGTCTTTATGTCAGAAGTAAAGAATTCTGAAGAAAGGCTTGGTGAAATAAAAGACTATCCCTTCTTTGAAGGGGAATGTTGGTGAGGCACAGGAGGAGGAAGAAAGAAGGGATAAATGACCTTTTTTTTTTTTTTTAACAGATGTTAGACTAAGTTTACGTATATATGTGTGTGTGCATATATATACACACACACATACTCGCAGAATCTTTTTTTGTATGTTGGTGGACATAGCTGTAGTTTCCTAAATAGGGAGGAAAACCAGTGTTAATGTCTAGCCTTTACTCTGTTTACAGCATAATCCGATCCACAAGCTATTTGGATTAGTGAAAGAAAACTAAATGTCTTACCAAAACAGCCCTTGTGGTACCTTTTACTATGCTTATGTATGTGTCTTGGCCAGAACCAAAGCAGCATAATTTGGATGGGTGTTTTTTCTCAGAGCAAATACCTGATGTAACTGCCCTGCCCATTGCTTAGAAGTACTAGGAACTGGGCTGTGATGAGAATTGGCTTTTGAGACAATCTCAGGCTTGGAAATCCCCACATCTTTAAGAGCTGCCTTTTCCCTGTCTGTAAAGCACTTAGTGATTGGAAAGCCCATGTAGGGGCTTGTAGCAGACAAACTTATCTAGAGACTTACCAGGGTTCAACTTACCACTTGTTTACTGTGCCTGATGCTTCTTTCTCTACATTGGTTTTGTTTGACTGTTGAAATTCTAAGTGGATGAGAAACACTAGTAATTTTTGTCTGTTTGTCCGACACCACCTTCTTCTATACTGTGTTGCTTATGGTTCACAGTTTGAATTTAATTGCTGATTTTACTTTCCTCCCCTCTCTACCCCCCCACTGTTTCATCTTCTGTTTGAGAGCTCTAAAATGTACTTTGATATGAAAACAAGGAAATCTTTTATTTCAGAAGGGGCAAAGGACAGAAAGGTAAATAAAGTGAAATGTACACTTACCTGTTTCTAGACAGGGGGTGAAAGGCTGTGTCCTTTCGTATATTTGGGGTTGTTGATTTTCTTGTACTCAAAGCAGTTTGTTTAAACACAAAACAAAATTGACAGCAAAAAAAAATTTGGACAAGTGTTGAGGAAGGCTTTCAAAGAAGAAAAGACAATATTGCCTCGAAATAAAGCATAAACCTGTCTTAACCTGCTAATGGATAAATCAGTGTTTCTTTTATAATGTGGAAAGCAGAACCATATTATGAAAGTGAAATAAAATACTCTTTGTATTCTTTTTACCACTTTGTGAAAGCTCTGTGAACCAGTGTGGAAAAGAGCCTTATAATTTTCTGCTGTTGTCCTTTGCTCCTTGTTAAAGGAAAGATCTCCTTGTTAAAGAAAAGGTTTTCTTTCATTTCAAAGGAAACTTTAATTTAGACAATGTCTGCAGTTGTGGGTGAGGGGTGAACCAGTTGGGAAATGCAGTACTTAAAAGGATAGTGTGTGAACCATCAATAACAGAATGAAGTCAGAAAACTCTGTAGGTGACTCCAAGAATACTTACCAACATGTTCCTTTCTAATGTATCTTGGAAGGTGTATGTGGTTTGTGGAGGATGTTTAATATTTCCATTTCAGCCCCACAGTTTGCTGCTTTCCTAGACAAGTTTAGGAATATTTTGAGGTGGCAGCTGTAGTCCTGCTGTGCCTTAAGCGAAAGGATTATTTTATCTAGATGCATACACAGACATGAGAGGGAAATAAAATAATAATGGTCTGTTATTGACAGTCATGAAAGAAGATCATGCCTTGTGGGAGCTTAAAAACCACTAAAACCCCACAGGCGATAAGATCAGAATGTGCAGCCACTCACAGTAGGCGATATGTATTTAAATTAATTGGTTTCCTTCACCCCCTTTGTGGTAGCTATTAGGCTTAGTAAAAAGCAGAGTTGCTCCGTTAGCTTAAATCCTTTCTATTGCTTAGGACAGAAGACTGTAAAAGGTGTCTTAATGCCCAGGGTGTCCTCTCAGGACTGGACTTGGAACTAACAGCTTTTATTATTTTCTCCCATTTTGGCTGTATGTTGGTCTCTATTTTAGGGTGGCCCTTAGTTGCATTGTGTTTTGAGCTTACACTTTTTGTGATAAGGATTGCTCTAGCTGATGCCCAGATACTGCAGCAGTGGGTTGGGCTTTCGCCAGGGCTGTTTGGAGTACTCTGATATGTGTTCTGCCTCTTCTGTTCAGTCTTCCCTCATGTTTGGAAACAGTTTTCTGATAAAATAATACAGTTTGGGTAAGCAAAGATCTAGATGCCAGATCTAAAGGCTGAAATTTCTCCTAGAGATGAGACATCTTTTGGCCCACTTAGTGTTGCTTCGCTTCTTGGATAATTGCACTGCTGCATGAGTCTGCTGTTCTGCAAGATGCTTGTCTCTGTTGTCTCATTCAGAAGTTCCTGTTTTTCCTTAAATCAGTGCTAGGGTTAAGTTCCTGAATTTTCTCTGGCCCAAGGAACAGAATTGCAATTAAATTGAATTAAATTGGTTTTCTGGATCCCTTTAACTAGAAGAATGATTCCTTCAATAGAAGAATCTGGGTAAAGGCCTGGCTTAAAATAAAACCCAACCCAAACAAAAAAACCCAAACCCAAAGCAGTCTGTAATTTGTAGGGCTCAAGGTGTTACGCTGAACTTTATTTTACAGTTCTAGTAAGGAAGTTGGCATGAGTTGGACAGAGTATTGACTTTTGTTTGTACTTGCATCCTTCTAGCATGCCCAGGCCAGACCTTTTCATTAGCCGTTCCTTTAGAAAGGAAAGTGAGATCTGCATGTCTTGTCACTCAGGCATAAAGGAGCCAGGCCTTCCTCTTTGTTCTCATTAAATTATAAAGTTGCAATTTTGTCTGAAAACCCCATTTCGTCATTGAAGCTATCCTTGCTGCTCTTTGGAAATGGTTCCAAATCAATTAGTAGTTAGTTCTTAAAGAAATTTTAGCTCCTGGGATTCCTCTGATGTTCAAGCAGTATGTCTCTTCAGCTCGGACTGAATCTATCCAGTGAGCATTTGCTGCTGCCTACTTGCCTTCAGAAAAAACCCACCATCTAAGTCTGTAATTAATTGAAAATAAGCCATGCTATTAAGATAGTCCTGCCTGCTCCTCAGATTTATTTCCCCCCCACGTCTGCTGTCTTGTGCAGACATAACTGTGATATGCTAATAGATTAGGGAATGGGTGTTGTCCCTGCCCCCCTGGTTTTTTCCCCCCAATTCTGCACTATATCAAAACAATTCAAGCAGTTCAATACGAAAGGTAATCAAGATACTTAATTCTACTACATGCTTGTACAAAAAAGGAGGAAAGATCTTGGTTAAATTCAGAAAGCTTTCCCTGTCTGACTTCGTTCCTCTCTGGAGACTTGTATTCTTTCTTTGTCCTGTTCCATGCATATTTCAATTAAACAGTTTGTCATAGGAGATATTTGAAATGGGCTATATGTGCATTTAAATGAAAACAGAGATATTTATAGAACAGATATCTTAAATACAGTTTCTTAATTTAGTCTGTTTGGGAAGCAATGCAGTGAAGGCATAACTAACTGCAGTAGCTTCAGCTGCTTTGTCTCAGCCTCTGGTGAGAGCGATGTAACCCATGCAGTTGCCTCAAAAGCTAGCTTATTTTTTTTTTCTTGCTCAAGTTGCAGTTACCACTCACAGATGTCGTAAGACCTTGATTACTTCTACACTATGTTTCTTTGAAGCTCTGTTTTTGCAGCGCAGAGTATTTTTACAAATATGTAGAGGTAGCGATTACTCAATAGCTAATACCCTGGTGTCCTTGTCCTAAATTTTCCAGGGGATTGACTAGTCTTAGGACTAGTAAAAAGGCAGTTAATAGGTTTATTATGCAGATTTATTTCATTTTTGCATTATTGGCCACTAACATAAAAATCCAAACACGTTCATTGCAAAAAAGCTAGTAAGACCATCCTCAGTTTCAAATTGGCGGAGTATGAGCAGAAAACTCCCTTTTCTCTATTGCCCCCTATCATTATATAAACTTACCTTTTAAGTTCTCCTGATGGACTTGCGCTCTGTACTTAATTTTCTCCACGCTTACTTTTGACAGAGTGAGATTTTGCACTTGTCCTTGCTGTCATCAAAAGTCCAGTCTCTTCTCTATAAACAGCCTTCTGAGCTAGCCTTAAGATGAGAAGGGGGGGGGGGGAAAGGGGGGGGGAAGGTATTTTACATTTTGAGTTCAAAACCAACAAAACAACTTGTTCTGTACTGAAATGTTCCACAGAACGGGCACAACATTTTTATTCTCTGTTCTACAGAGCTTAAAAAAAGGCCCAAGGGAGCAAGGTACGTAATGAGTAACCTGACTAGGCAGTGTCTAACTGGTTTAAAACTCCTTAATTTCCCTAACTGGTGGGAACTGAAGCTCACTGGTTGGAGTGAAGGTCATTCTCTTGGCTGGAGACTAGGCAGCTACATGGTGCTGCAGTTTGGTTAGTTGAGATGAAATTAATCTCTTCTTTAGTGTGTTAAGTTAGAGATCATAATTGTCTAGACTAGTCAACTTCATTTTCACTAGAGTTGCAATGGGCAAAGTATCCCTTAACCTGTAGACATGTGATTAATTTTACTTGATACTTTATTTATTTAGTAAATACTTAATGAATGTTAGTAAATGCCCTCCTTTTGGCTTCTGGAAGCAATATGTGACTTTTTTTTTTTTTTTTTTAGGCATACATGAAACTGTTTCATGACCTTGAACAAGTTGGGTTTCCTGGCCTGGTTCAGATAGATACAGGGAAACCCCTCCTATCAGTCTTTCAAGTGGAAGCAGTTTTGGGGGGGGAGGGAGGTGGAAATCAGTGGAAAAGTAGGGAAAGGTAACTCTCAGAGTTCTTTTGTTAAAGCAGATACAGACAGGCCACGAGCCTTCAACCAAGCACAGGAAACAGATTAATTGTAAGAAAGAGCAAACTCTTGTATTCACTGAAAGAAGCAGCTTCAGCTACTTGAGTATCAAATAGAAAAAAAGTGGTACATCAGATGTGTTTCCTCTGCATCACACTGAATGGACTAAAGAATATTTGAGCTTCTACCACTTTCAGTTGCAAGCATTTTTCTGAAATGTCTTCAAGAGTGAAGAATCTGCCTGGGTGGAGGTTTAGTCACTGACTCATCAGTTCAGAAATATATAGCCTCTAAAAATGGAAGATGGGAATTCAAGGTTTTGAAGCATTAATATCTTAAGAAGTTTTGCATGCCAGATTAGAAGTCCTCTTTAAGAAATGACAATGATCTCAATATGGAAAAGCAGGCATCAGCTTGAACACGTGAGATAAAATATGCTATATGGTTAGCACAGCTAGGGCAGATCATATCTGAAGTTGGAAAGAAAAAAGCTCATTCAACCGAATTCCTTTCTAAAAGTAGTTTGCTTTTATGAGTTGATCTTAGAGGCATTTGTACTATTCAGCATCAAAAGCTTCTAGATTACAGCTAAAATGGTTTTGTCAATGTTGAAGTAAAACAAACTTGGTTAGAAGTGAAAGGAGATATTTCTTATTTATATTATCCACTGCTGAGCCCGGAATGTGTCTCTTAGCAATTTTGGATTGGATATGATTTTAAAATGATCAGGAATTAAAAGACAGGGAGTGGTGTGAACTTCAGTTGACTTGCATAAAACCAAGATCTGAAATTTGGTGTATTGCAGAGTTTCAGAATGTGTTTTTAGAAACCTAAATAAGTTCATGGAATACAGAGTAAACAATGTATGTTTAAAAACTTTTAAAGTTTGTTACCTGTTGAGGATCAGACATCTTAAAACTATGATACTGATATTTAGTATTGTCCTATAATCACATCTATTTAGCTCTGAAGGTAGCTCTTTTTAGGAGCAGGAAGTGTTTTTAAAATGCTTACCTTTTAGAATGGCTGAAGCGTTACTGTGGGGAGACTGATAGTTCAATGTTATTTGTCAGTATAGTCCTACTAGTCAAAAATACTGACATTAAGAATGCGTGGGCTACTGTTGCTTGTGCTACCAACTGTACTGCTATGGTTGTGCAGAGGTAAGAATGGGGTAAGTCCGGGAAAGTGTTGGTCTTGTGGAAGCTCACAGGGATGTTGAGTAATAAGTTATTTTGAGATTATGATGTGATTCATAGGCCAGAACTCCACCAAATTTTATTATAAACTCTTTATAGTTGCCTCCAGGTTACTCAGAGGTGTTGCCAGAGCAGGCAGTGACACTGGGGGTATGCATACCTGTTTGAATGCTTTGGTTTGTTCCTGTATTAGAAGAGTGAAGGTTACCAAAGTTGAATGTGATTTTGCAGATAGAGTTTCCCCAAAATAGAGAGACACAACAGACTAAAATGTATAGATAAGAAACTCTGTTGCTTATTGTGCATTATATTTTTAGCCTGAAGAGAAAAAAGGCTGGTGCTTCTGTCTAGTGTAAATATTTAGAAGCTTTCTAAAGCTATAAGCTTGTGACTTTATTTTAAAGTAAACTTCTTTTGAGAGACATATTTCTACCTTACCACCCATTACCATCATCAAAAAGTTCCCAGCATGGCAGGGATACTTCTTAGGACCACCCTCTAAAGCTGTGGAATTTTTTGGTACACAAATAGAAGTTCTTCACTCTTATTAGAATAAGTCATAAAATGAAAGGATGATGACTTTTGGTGCAGTGTCTGAATTGTGAACTGTTTTCAGTGTTTGCAACATTATCCTAGGCCTTTTAGTGGGTGTCTTTTTCTAATGGCTAGTTCTTGTACCAGATGTGTTTTATGGCCCATGTTGGATCATTCTTTTTAATGCAGTTCAGAGTCCACTGGAACTAAATGTGGCTTTTGAATTACTGTTGCTGTGCTTGAACTTAAAAATAAGTACTAGATGATGTTTTTCTGTTAAATGGTAGCTCATTAAAGCAGAGAATGTAACTAATATAATTTGATTTTTTAAAAAATATTTTCCATACTGAAAATAAAAGACAGTTCTAATATTGTATCACTGTGGCATTTCTAAATGTATAGCACTGAAATGTTTATCTAGGCATGTCTATTTTTTTCATTTGCTTTTTTGAAAGCCATTTCCAAGCTGATGTCCCAGTAGAGCAAAGGGACGTTCAGCTAGCTCAAGGTGTTCACCACTGCATATTCTTGTTTGGATGGTAAAGGAGGCATCCCTGTTCCTAAGTGTGAGGGTAGAGAACTGTGTACGATAGATTAAACTGATCTTTCCTTCATGCTCTTGTGCAAGAATAAAAACCGAAAAGTCAGTGTTCAGTCCACTTGTCCAGTCAGATTACTGTTGTTTCAGAAGAATTTCTATACTGTGTGTTTCTAAACACGGCCCTTTTCATTATTACATGCACCAGTATCCTTATTGTTTGCCAGGTATACACTAAGGAACTGGGTCCTGCCCAGTTACAAAACTTCCTGTTCTAGGACTTAAGTAATTTCTTCAAGTCATTAGAATTGCTGCAGTTACAGTAGGTGCTGTGATTAATTAATCTACTTTTTAACTAAAACCATCTGCTTAACTAGTCATAAGAGCTTCAGATTCTTAGGAGTTTAAAAATAGGTTAATATTTTTATTCACTTGGAGAAGTACAGTGGCTAAAGTAACCACTTGAAATGCCTTGTGTGCTGGGCTAGATAATTAGTCAGTGGGGTAGTTGTTAAGGTGTGGTGTATATTCAGCAGTAGTGCATAGCACAAGTTCCAATATTACCAGCAAATGCAGTGTTCTTTTTATTTGAGAGTGCTGGAAAGGATCTCAGTGATTTCTAGAAAGAGTTACAGCTAGTTCGTGTTCAAACTTAACTGTGTGGAAACAAAAGAGAACTGTAGCCTACTATATTGCTCTTATAAGGCTTTTAATGCTGTAAATTCTCTGGCTTTGAGTAAAAATACAGTCGTGATACTGTCACAGAAGTTGGGTAAGCAGGTAGTGGCAGTGTCCTGTGGCTCCTGGCCTTGAAGTTCAGTTGTAGAATATAGATGTGGAGGTGATAGCAAGCAGTAATGGCTAGTCAAATGAGGGCTATTTTATACTTGTCACCAAAGATTATCTCATACAAATGACTAGGTGCTCCTTCTAAGTAACCTCATAAACTTTAGGAACAAGCAGTTAGCGTGGGTGCGTCAATCAAAACACAAATATACCTTGAGTGTATAGCAACTTTAATAATGTATGTTTGTGGAGTTTTTTCACTGTTGTGACTGGCCTCTTGTGTTTTATTAATGCCTCAAAAACTGAGAGTGGGTGGTAAATTGAGGAGGAAAAGAGTTTCTGAATTGTGTCAAGTCAGCAAGCCAGCCTGTATAAATACTACAGCATCTCTATTGTCTTCACCATGTGTTTGTGAAATCTGGGCATATATGGTTATCTGTTGCAAGTCATGAAGGCGCTGGTCTGGAGAAATCAAGAATCATGGGATTTAGATTATTTACACACCTGCATCGCAGAGGATGAAGGCCAACTGGTTAAGCTATTTCAGTGACATAGAGCTGTCAAAGAGTCAAGAGATTAATTTTGATCTGGATGATGATATATCAGTCAAGTTAAAAAGGTACTGGGCTCAAAATGTGCGATTGTTGACTGTGATGAGAAGAGAACTAGGCTACTCCTAGTCTAAATAAGGCCCCATGAACTAACTCTAGCTCACTGGAAGCTTTCATCTGCTCCTACTGCTTGTATTGCAGTCATGCTATTTACTCTGTTAGAACAGTGGTCTGGTTCAGAGCTTATTCTGCAGGATTTACAGATTTAATTCTTGGCAGAATTATCAATTGTCCAGAATTAATTGCTATGAAAACTGAAATCAGATAAGCTAATCTTCCAGTTCTGCTAAATGTGTTGTATTGTTTCAAACCTTTTTCCCTGCAGTCTCAACTACTCTAGCTTGTTTTTAACAAGACCAATAAAAACCATCTGCTGGCAACCTACAATGCTTTTGAACTGAGTAATTCTTAAGCTAAAGTCTTCCTTTTCACAATAGGTATTTGACTGGACTGAGATGCGAATTATCAAAGAGTTATAGGTGTACGCTATATGAAATAAGGAAATAACTAAATCTGAAAGATTGATTCTAGAACAGAAAGCAGGATTAAGATGAAGGATTAGAGATGGAAAAGGTAGTGAAATGGTTAAACATGTAGGTCTTGAGGGCTGAGTGAGTAACTAATAGCAGGTGGTGGAATTTAGAAGATCATGGGGTAAACCAATTTAACTGCTATATATTCTGTTGCCTGGGGGTTTCTTTGAGACTATGGGGAAGGAGGTAGGATCATTGGCTTCTTTTCCACTGGAATCATATGCTCTGTCTAAATTCCTGGAATTAATGTCCTGTGGCAGCCTGGGACTGGCTCAAACTAGCATGGTAACAACCTAGGAAAAAGAAAATATAGAGACTTTAATTACTTTGTTTGTGTGACTTGACTTTGCTACTGATTCTATTAGCCTCTGGACTGCAATGTTAGAACATTTTGTCTAAGATTAATCAGTTACAGCAGAATTCCTTTCAAGCTCTGCAGTTACAGCACCTTCTGAAAGGAGCCAAGTGAGAATTGTGGTTAGACTAGGACAGGTAGATGCTGTGCTTGTTAAAAGCTGAAGCACTTAATGTTCTTTGCAGGTCATGCAGTGTACCCCAGAAAAGTGTGGCTGTAATTAGGTGTTCAAAATGTGGGACTTCTATTTTGCTGAAGTAGATTTTCTTGACTGCAATGTGTCTGTTTGGTTTGAGTGTGACTGTAACAACAAAAAAAATCACAAGTGATGGCAAGCCAAATTCCAACAGACTTTATTCATGATACCAGTAAGCACTGTTAAAATTGAAATGATAATCAACACTTATTTGATTATTTTGGGTTTGTTTTTTTTTTTTTTTTTGAGGGTGGGTTATAAAATACCTAGCCAAGCAGTTGGAAGACCAGGCAATGTAGCAGAATCGTTATTGATCCCTTTTCCCTTGACCCCTTGAAAGTTCCACAGCAGCTGGCAGAGAGGATTTCTAACGTGTCCAGTAAAGGATCAAAAAGTGTTGCTTTTGCAACACTGATGTTGTATAGTATAACAGCAGTGGTATAATTGTGGTATACTTGAGGAATTAAGTGTGCTATTCTGGGGTGAAAAATGATCTTGATAACTTGAAATTGAATTTTATCACAGTTTATTATCACTAGTTGGTCAAAATTCATTTGCTCACTTCACACTTTATAATGGTATATGTGATCTTTCTTAGTATTGCTCCTTATGCCCTTCCAGACAAAATTCAAAAGCCCTGAAGCAGTGCAAAGCTTATTTTTGTAGTAAACAAGTTTTATGATGGCTATTTGAAACTAGATACCAAGGGGCATAAAAAATACGTTAGACTTCAGGTTTAGGTTTGGAGTCTAGCAAGTAGTATTAGAAAATAGAGATCTGTGGATTATTTGTGTGCATGTGGCATAAAACAAGCAAGAATGCGACTCTCTAACTTTGTCCAACCACTTGAAAATCACCTTTAAATCCCTATTTCCTTACATTAAGCACCCAGTAAAAGGAAACCAGATGATGTTGCCAATGGTAGCAGAATGTGATTGTCAGGAAAGAGGTGGAATTTATTATATTATCCTAGTGTTAACTTGTGTTTTGTTAGGATTAAATTGTAGTCAGCTATATGTGTCCTTTCTTAGCTCTATGGAAAGAACAGGAGAAACAGAAGCTGCCTTATAAAAAGCTAGTGCCAGCAACCTGGGCATGGAACAACACACTGACTGACCTGTTGTTCCCCTCTGTTTACAAGTGTATGTTTGCTACAGCAAGTGTGAACTGATGATGATCATTCATGCAGCCTTAAACTGCTGCAGAAAACCTGGGTGGAGAACAGGCAGAGCAGGGGGCGGGGACATGCAGGAAGTAAAGGATCCCTGCACTGCCTCTTCTTCCTTCTTCGTACAGCTAGCTGGGCAGGCGGAAAAGGACACTCTTACCTCTTGCTTATATTGATTCTTCTTATTTAGTATTTGAGTGGTAAAAGCAAATATTAAGCTCAGATCTCTGCAGCCTCATGTACTGGACTTGGGAAAGTACAAGAGGTGTCAAGCTGATAACAATGCTTCCTTCTAGCTTCGATGTCTGCTTTCCTTCCGCTGTGCGTTAAGTCCGCAGCCTAGTAGATTCCCATCGGAAACTAGCACCTAACTCACTCTTTGGTGCGTGTGTGTCTCTCTTTTCCTGATGGATTTTACAAGAAGAGAGATTTGTCCCATATTTGTAATTGTTAATTCCCACTGTTGCTGTTCTCACAAGGATTGCACTAAAGAGGTAAGTAAAAATTTCAGCTCTGTAAAGTGTGCGTGGCCACAGGACAGGACTTTAGGGTGAATCAGAATTCTTGACATCTGCTGAACTGCTTTATATATGCATTGCTTGGGTCTTTGGCTTTTAAACTTGACTGTACTTTAGTCCCTGTAATTTTTGAAATGTAGGTTAAAATCCTGACCAGCATGGCTGGAACACTACTGCTTTTGCTGTTTTCTGTCTGTGGTGGTGTTCAGAATGAATGATTTTTTTTAAACTTAGGATTGCTGACATTATGTAGTGCTTCCTCTGTCTTAATATTGGTTTGGTGTAAAAGTTAAGCAGCACTGATTGCACCTTCTTTTATGAAGTAAATTATATTTTCAGCATCTCTTGCGCCATTAGAATGAGGTGCTAAACCGCTGACACAGCAATCTGGTGAACTAACTAATGCAAAATACTCAATCTTTCTAGGCAAAAGTAATGAAGAGTTCTGAGTAGCTTATACTTTGGTGTTTAAAGTATCCTGAAAAGCTAGGGTTTTTTTAAGAGTACCTAATTTTCATTTAATGGATCAAAACCCCATATGAATACGAAATTTAAAACATACTTCTTTCACCTCATTAAAATATGATAAAATGACAAATTCCACATGTAAGATAAATGAAACATGAAATATTTTCTTAAGCTTAATATGAAGACAAGACAGGTATTTAGTTTTGCATCATTTGAACTTTGTGCTACCTACATGTATGCCCATATTTTAGAGTTGCTCTCAAAATGTTAGTGTTTAGTAGGTTTTATTTTAATTTGGCAGTACTTTCAAAAGAAGCAGTCCTGCCCTTGTTAGTTATTGCACTGTCACTTTCCTTCTGTAAGGCTGAGAGCTATGCAACAGTGTAGGGAAACATACTGAGGAGCTTCAGCTCACTGGAAATTGCTGCAGGCTTTTTGGGTTGGATTTGTTTCAAGTCTGATAAACACAGATCTGGTTCATTTTGCAACTCTATAAATGTGTATGCTGGTAAAAGGGAGGAAATGATACAGGTGTGGGAATGGGAGATGGAGAAAAGGAGGCTGTTGCTTACAGCAGCATTGCTGCTTCATGCTATTTTAGATGGTAGCTTGAGAAAATGTTGACAACTTTTGATGTTACAGCTATCCATTTTTTTTTTTCTCTGCAAGAGCTGTTCTTTTTATTTCTTGAGCAAACTCAGAAAAAATTCTAGTGGGATTGGGGTGTTCTTATTAAACTGCCACTGGGGAATAGGACTAGTAGATTCAAAGATTTGAGTTGTGATTCTTCTGAGGAGTTTGGGGACCAGGAGAGACTTGTATGAATGTGACCATCTTGCAGTAAGTATGGTGAAAACTTGGAAATACCAAATGGCTTAGCACATGCTTGAGTGCCTTTGGGTTCAGAAACTAGCAAAGGTGTGCTTGGCTGCATAGCTCATGTGCTGTTAAGGACACATCCAGGTTATGTGAATTGCAGGGCCTGGCCTACCTTCGGTTTCTCTGTGATGGCAGATTAAGGTGTATAGGCAGCTCTGGGTAGAAAAGGGTTCACTGATTATTGATCTTTATCATTCGTAGTATACTGTCTTGTTTGATAAAATAGTGTGACAATTTCCTAGTGCTTGGAGGAGGAAACACAAAAGCAATTTTAAAAGCTGATGGTACTTAAGTGCCCTGAACTTCAGTGTAAGGGGCACTTAGCCGGCGCTTGTAGACTAGGCTTAGGCAACCCTTCTCATGGGCTGTGGAACAAACTGAGAAATAGGTAGCTGTTTTAACACAGAATCCTCTGTTGGTTTTAGGCCCTAGTGTGAGGTTCTCCCAGATTTTCTGAGCAGCAGTTAGGAATAAAGAAACTATGCTGGAGGAGGCTGGTGGGAATGTCTCGTTGAACTCCTGGTTTGGAGTTCATATTGTGGGGTCTTGTAAAATGGCCCTCTTGGAAGGACTTGAAGATTTCAGTATTTCATTCAGAATAGAGAAATACAGGATAGCAAACTAAATCACCGATTTTAAAATCCATTCTTAGCCTTTGTACAAGGACAGAGCACATGGTGAAAGAGTTAACAAGGTGACTCATGTTCTGGCTTTATGTTAATATTTTGCTGTACAGTTGTCTTAGTTTAGGTTTTAGATTTTTTTGAAGTAAGATTGTCACAGATGTGACAACTTCCTTCTGCTGCCACAGTGTAAATGAGCATATATGCAGGCTGCTGCGATGTCTGAAGCTCGAGCTATTTAGGAGACCTAGATGAGTTAAATGTAGCAAATTTAGATACAAATGTATACAGTATGCAGCTGAATGATTGTTGCATAAGTTATATGTATGTGTATATAGGACAGTGTTTAATCATGTATAGAAACATCAGTCTCTACAGATGAGTTTGAACTCCTGGGACCATTTTAAGCTTGATCATAATTATAAGTGAGTGTCTCTGACAAGTCTGCTATGTGAGCAAAACCACACATGGACGGGTGCTTGATGCCAACAGTCAACACTAAAACTAGTTTTATAAATCTCTGCTATGTCCTGCTAGGAAGCTGGAGAATTATGACCTGGATACGGTATTAAACTTACCCAACCAAACTTGATCTGGTGTCTTATCAGCTGAGGCATTGGTCTCCAAAAGTCTTAATGTTCAGCGAAGCTTTGAAAAGCATTAAGCCAGTGTTCGCTGGCAGACCATGTTTTCGGGCTTAATCTAGTCACGGTATGTTCTTCTGTGAATTTCAATTGTTAGAATTTCTTAAGAGCAAATTGTAGAGCAAAGAAACAGATAATCAGAATGTTGTTGTAACAGAAAGTTTTTATCAAATGAAAAACTGTGTCTTTCTATAGTGAGAGTTTTTTTGCCTTTTGAAAACTTCAGATACCACACCTTTGTAAAACAGTGACAAATAGCAGTGCTGTCCACTGAAAGACTGGACTTTTGTGCTTCTCCCAGGCTTCCATTTGCATCTGTTAAAGTTGATGTTGATTGTGCCCTCTCCTGGGAGAGTGTGGTAGAGAATATTTTAGGTAGTGAACATATGAACTCATTGTACTGCCATGCCTGACCAAGGTAGGGGAAAAATATCTAAGTGTAGATGGAAATTATTAGAATTTATTAAGTCTTCATGTTCAGTTAAATGAAGGTCTGCAGTTGCAAAAGGTCTGGTTCAGAGGCTCAAACCTTTCCATTTCAAGACTTGTTTCCTGCTGACAGTAGAGGAAGGGGAAATGGTCATGTCTTGATGTCCCCATTTGGTGGACAGCAGTACTGTTTAGTGTATTGGGAGAAGTACTTTCTGGTTAGGACATGAATTATGATGCTTGTACTACTACTGCATTTATTTTTGTACTTCAGACTCTGTGATTTTCACTTTTTTGTGTAGTTATGATTTACCAGTGATGCAAGGTCAGACATATCAAATGTATGATTTCAGGATCATTTGGCTTGAAAATGGTGGCTCTTCATATAACAATTCGAACAGGATGTCTTAATCCTCTCTCATTCTGCTGTCTTAGAGGTTTGAAGCTGAATCAAGTAAAATTGAGTGCCAAATTTTGCTGTGATGGACAATTCCCCCCAAAATAAAGTTTCTGACTATGGTAAAGTGATGAAGTGTGGCTGTCTGCCTGCAGTGTTCTGCAGAGTTCCCAGCTGGTGGCATCTCATGGCCTGTTTGCTTTACTGATTTGAGTAGATAATCATACTTAAAAGTTTGGTTTACTGCCCCTCAGAGGTTTTAATATGTGTTGTAGAAGGGGTTGGAATGTGCCCTTATGGAAGGAGTTTTGTAAGGGTCTGTATGGCTAGGCTGTTGTTCCTGAACTCACAGCAGAAGGGATGCAGAATTGTGGTTTGGGTACAGTCAATCATCTGGGGGGAGCTAAGATACAGAAAAGTCTTTAATTTCTTTTTTATTTCTATTTTCTGTTATGAGAACTGAGAACCTAGCTGCCAAGGCCTTCTGTTAGGGAAGTGTAGCCGAGAAAATGGTGTGGGAGAGCATTTGTAGAAATCACTAACAAACAGGTGAACGGTAAGGTTGGGGTCAGATTTCTGTATAAATTGTGCTAGTGGGGAATTCAGGCCAGTTACCTATTGAGTAAAAATAATTGGTCTGTAAACACATACAAAACTTGAATCAAGCAGGTCTTCAAGTTTCTCTGTTGTTACTTGTATATTCCAGGGTGTCAAGCCAGCCAGCTTTGATAAAGTAGCAATCCCTGAAGTGAAGGAGATTATTGAGGGATGCATTCGGCAAAACAAAGGCGAAAGGTAAGTACCTTATTTACAGAAAGGGGTATTACTGCTGAGTCCTTTACCAGTGAGGATGCCAGATCCAGTTACTTCCTGTGGTTGTGTCTGTTCTGATGGAAGCTGGAAAGCCAATATTACTTCTGCAGCTTCTATTCTTTGGTAGATTCTCATTCAATTATTGCTTTAGAGAATTAAGTGTCAGGAATAGTACAAATGCTATAGTAGCCATCCATGTCAGTTTATTCAGAAATTCTTCTGCTATTATTAAAATTTTGACCTAGACAGTAAAACAGTGGAGGGCAATTCTTCTGGGTTCCCAGGTATTTAGATTGTTACTCTGTAATCCTTTGTTTTCCCTGTCCCTTTGATTTTGTTAGCATTTTGTGGGTGATTATTTTGTATTTTTTAAATTCCTGCAGCTGATTTTCATCCACACTTTCTGCAAGATGACTTCTACTTGAAGTGGTTAACTTACACCCTTACAGGAAATCTGTAACTACTTTTGATGGCTTATTTGTGGGATTTGTTTTGTTTTCAGCTTTTACATAGTTGTTGCTTACTGAATGTCTGATTTAAGAGTGTTCCAGGCTTCTGCCCTCCTGTAGGCCCCCACTATTCTGTTCAGAGCTTGTTTTATCAGTTCATGGGTGTTTATTCAGCTCTTCCTATTAACTCCTAGAGTTTTATGTCTGGTGGCATTGCTATGTGTTTTTAGTTTGTTCTTTTTCTTAAGCAATTTTGAAGTTTTTTCCCATTTCAACTTAATTTTGTGGCTATGCATTAATTATTTCTTGTCATTTAGTTCATGTGGTTAAATTTTAGGCTACTGCTGTTAATGCTGTGCATATATGAACACAGGTCTCTTGTACTTTCAGGACAAAGCTGAAGTGGGTTGAAATAGTATAAACTATGAAAAGAATCATGTGGTGCTTATTTAGCGCTGAATTTACTACATGAGGGTTTTGATCTTGAAGTAGACTGAAATACATAGTTGGGTTACTGTACTGACTTGGGGACTAAGAGTTGTGTGTTGGATCTTCTTGTTAGAATCATAGAATCACAGAATGGTTTGGGTTGGAAAGGACCTTAAGATAATCTAGTTCCAGCTCCCCTGCCATGGGCAGGGACACCTCCTACTAAACCATGTCGCCCAAGGCTCTGTCCAGCTCGGCCTGTTCAGTAAAACCAAACTGTTTCTTCAAGGATTCTCAATATTTTAGTTAATATGTATTCTATTCAGTTGGCTTAGATCTGTTGGTACTTGTATTGATCAGTGTGTGATTTATTCTTTGTGTACATCTGTAGCATTGATGCATTTTGTTTCTCCATCATGCTTTTAAATAGAAATTTCAGTGATGGTCTGTCAAGTAATTCATGGGAGAAGCATGAAATGTAAATAATGAATTCAGGAGATCATCAGGCAAGGATATTCCTTAGTATTTTATGATAACTAATAACTGTGTGCTTTCTGCATTCTTTCCCAATGCACTAGGTATGCTATTAAGGACCTTTTGAATCATGCTTTCTTCCAAGAAGAGACTGGAGTGCGGGTAGAACTAGCAGAGGAAGATGATGGAGAAAAAATTGCCATCAAACTCTGGCTGCGAATTGAAGACATCAAAAAACTCAAGGGCAAATACAAAGATAATGAGGCAATAGAGTTTTCCTTTGACTTGGAGAGAGATGTCCCAGAGGATGTAGCACAGGAAATGGTAAGTGTTGGTGGTCTTACTGGAAGTACTGGTGTTCTCTAACAGTGAAATGCAGTCTGTCAGTCTCTGCATGTGCTGTTGTTACCATCTAGAAATAAAATGGCTGCAGAAGTTTGTGAATGAGAAGTTAGTGCCAGAGAGTGGTAGCTTATACTGTAGCACTATAGCAGTGGCTGTCGATGACAGTCTGAATTCTTTGAATATATCCTCCTTCAGGTGGAATCTGGCTATGTCTGTGAAGGGGATCACAAGACAATGGCGAAAGCTATCAAGGACAGGGTATCTTTGATTAAGCGAAAACGAGAGCAGCGTCAGTTGGTGCGAGAACAGGAGAAGAAGCTTCAGGAAGAAGGTAGTCAGAAGCAGCAGCTGGAGCAACAGCAACCATCAAGTGCTTCCCATGCAGGGTCAAAGCATCCTTTATCTGTCACTGGTACTACTCCTGTCCCCACTACTTCAGCATCAGTTTCTACACAAGTGGAGCCTGAAGAACCAGAAGCTGATCAACACCAACAGCTGCAGTTCCAGCAACCCAGTATATCTGTTCTTTGTAAGTGTGTCAGTTGGTTTACTTAGGAGCTTTTGCACTTACACAGTTCCCCTCCTTAGAGTTTTAAACTTCTGGTGGTTATAGCAGTAGGTATCTTAAGGTGTTGCTGTCTGCCATTGCCTTCTGCTGAAGAACATGAGCCCACTAAAAAGCACGGCAAAGAAAGGTGCATTCCTATGCCTTAGCTGAGCTAAATCTTGGCAGAATTCACAGTCCAGTGTGTTAGCAAAAAATCGTTTTAGCTTTCTTTCAAGTTAATACATTAGAAAGACTGGGGCATCTG
The DNA here is from genome assembly GCA_009867235.2 of Psittacus erithacus. Lineage (NCBI taxonomy): Eukaryota > Metazoa > Chordata > Aves > Psittaciformes > Psittacidae > Psittacus > Psittacus erithacus. Next base: position 35,173 of record WYDI02017287.1, read on the forward strand.
AAGCAGAAATACATGTCTTAGTTTTTGCTGTCCTCTGATAGTTACAGCATATTCTGGCCCTGCAGAAGGCACCAGTGCAGTTAGAGCTATTAGAAACACTTACTTGAAACATCGTTAACTTATGTTTAAGGTGGAAATGAGGTTAATGTACAAGCAGTTCAGCTCAGAATTTGCTTTCTGCAAAAAGTTTTATTTTCTGTTTTACATACTACTTATGAAAAGTTGAATTAACACTCATAACTTTACCTCTTCTGCCATTCCAGCATTTGAATCAGTATTTGAATAATGATGGTAGGTGAGAATTTGCCTATTAGAATGGTGAGTTTAGAAAGCAAATTACTATCTGCTCTTTAGGTAATAAGGTTTTTAAGTTCACTGCTATGCCTGTATCAGGTGCATCTGCCAGCCAGCACAACACGCCTGTTTTTATATGTCTGTAAAATGAAATATAATAATAACCCCCCCAAAGATCATTAATAACCATGTGGAACTTCAGTTTCTATTTCTAATCTAGCCTTTTATAGGAAGCATAGTTTACTATTAAGTACATTCCCAAAGAACTCTTGAAACTACTGATTCTTTCAGAGGCTACAGGAAGGCCTATTGGTAAGGAATTGCTGTACTGAGGAAGACAAAAATACAATTTTTAATCAGCTTAAGTATTGCAAGAGGTAAAATGCTGATAAGGTCCACAAGATGTGGCAGAAACATCAATCTCATTCTTGATTGATCATAATATCTTTAGAGTTGTGAATGCAGACTGCAGCTCTTGAAATGCAGAATTTTATGTTTAACTTCTGCAGCTGATGGGACAGTTGACAGTGGCCAGGGGTCATCTGTTTACACCGAATCATGTGTGAGCAGTCAACAGACTGTGTCGTATGGCTCCCAGCATGACCAGTCAATCTCAACATCTGCAGCCCAGGGATATGCAGCTCCAGTTGGTCAAGTGCAGTCACAACAGCATGGAGGATATCAGTCACCTGCAGTGGTAAGCAAGAACTTACAGTATTGCAAATGCATGGAAGTACTTGATTTTGTTTTTCTCATGAAAGGTGAGGGGAAAGTCTGCCAGGCAGTCTTCCATGTATATTTTGTTTTGCATGTGATGCAAATTCTGCATGGGAGTAGTTAGGGGACTATTTTTGCAAGGTGGCTGAGTCTAGGGGAGGGGAAAGTGCAAGGGCATATTTGTTTTTAAATCTTTTTTTTAATCCTTAATTTATTTAAGGGCACTAAAGCAGAATGGTGGGTTAGATTTTTTTATGGATGAAAGTAACATCCTCAGGACAAGACTCTGTCATGAAAGTAAGCATTTAATCTCACTTGGGAAGGTGGTGTGGTGTATGTGTGTATGAAGTTGCCAGGGATCAAGTTGTTGGTTTGATTTTTAAAGAAGGGATTAGAATAATTTGAGCTACTGTATAAGTATGAAATTGCTGTGTGCGTTCTGTGAGGCTTTGATTACAGATTCTACAGGTAAGATTTTTAACTGTTATAGAATGCTGCATGTGAGAACTCCAGACTGAAAAGACCCTGCACCCTTGTTCCCAGTTTTATTTCTAGCTTGTGTTGATTTGCTCATCAGTTGCCATATGTATTCCTTTTCCCTGGAAAGTCTGCACTGGGCACAAATACTTTTCCTACTATGTTCATTTGTGTTGCCCTTTTATTTTGGTATGTGTTTTTCCTTGGTATGTTTTTATATCTGAGTATGAGAGGTACGCAGAAATCTATTCTAACTCTGGAGTAGAACTTCTGCTGCTGTTATGTTGTTGTCAGTGGTTTCCTCATCAGTTGTTTTTTACAAAAATAAAAATCTAAGCCTGAGGCAGAATCATTATGGTGTAACATAGTCATGCCAAAAGGCAAAAGAGGAGACACTTAAGACTGAGGGTCCTCACTTTCTTTTTTTCTTGGTAGACGTGATTTTAGGTTTTATTACAGAATCATTGGTATTCCTAGCTTTTTGGAATACATGCTGGTTTCACTCACAAGCAAAGCACCTCTGTCTTTTTCAAAGGCATTTAACCTGAAGTGTGTGGTACTGCTAGTCCTTGATCAAATGAGTTTTTAATTCCTCTGAATAAGCTCTTGTTCTGAGTAAGCTTTATTTTGATGTGGGCATATATAGGACCAGAAGCCATTCATGTTGGGATGGCTTGCTTTCACGTTGAAAGACTAATCTTTTGAGAGCGTATGACAGAGTTAGTCAAGCTTAGTTCACTGCTCAAATGTGCTCATGGTCTATGATGACAACAGTGGTACTACGGAATAGAACACTACAGGAGCTACTGAAAGTTTGTTGGGAAGACAGAATGACAAATCAAAAGGATATTGACAACTGGCAAAATGGCCTTAAAAAGAAAAAGAATGCAGTTCAGTCAGGACAAGCACAAGGTTCATGTTTAAACAGGCATAATCAGCTAGACAAGTAAAGGACGAGCAACAGCTGACTAGGCAGCATTTCTGCAAGGACAGAAAACGAAGTCAAATTGCATTGGACCACAAGATGGACATGGTCAAAAACATCATGTTGTTGTGGAAAAGTCAAACATCATGTTACATGAAGTAGTTCTGCTTTTGCCCATTTGTAAGTCTGCCCTGGACACCCTGCTTGAACGAATTTTAGGGTGAATTACAGAATTCAGAAGAGGGTGACAAAAAACGCCACCAGAAATACAGAAAACATGGGTCATGTGGGAAGACTGAAATAGTTAAGCTAAGCCTGTGAAAGATGAGCTTGAGGAGATAGAAAGCCATGAAGGCTGTAAAATAGGAGGAGGCTATCAGACCACAACACTGTTGCCAGATAGAATAAGAAATAATAAGCCTAAATTGCAACATGGAATTATTGTTTGGGAAGGTTTGTTTTTTTTTTTTCCTAACTAGCAAGGACAGTTACATACTACAGTCTCCATCACTGGAGATGTTTCTGAACAGATTAGATAAATTAGAATCAGGGACAACATATAAAACTAGTTCTGTCTTGGAACAGATGAAGATTATAGGTAAATATTTATTTAACCCTTTTAGCTCCCTTATGCCTCTTTCACATAGTGTTGTGTTGTCTAGCAAGATTTCTCACATCCAAATGGATCTACCCTGGATATCTTGAGGCTTTTTTCCCCCTGGCAGTCTGAATTTGATTGCAGTTATGTTAAGAAATTGTGGATTATGTCCACAAAAGGCATATACCGTTAGGGAAGGAAAACTTGCAGTTGGAGACTGCCTCTTTAAAACAGCGTCTTTCCATTCACTTAAAAAAGCCACAACAAAACACATCACACGGAAAAAGCAATAGCAAAAATAAAACCCTCAAACCCTACTCCAAAACCTAATTGTGATTCTTCCAGTTTGGTTGGATTTTGACTGATGGCCTTCTGGATTGTGGCAAGATTACAAAATACTGATGCTTTTATTGGCCCAGCGTCTGGAAAATGCTTGTCTAAGACTAATTTTACTGAATTTTCCACACATTAAACCAACTTTTTTCCACAACTCATGTTGTAGAATGTGTACTGTTTAAATTTTTGTGGTAATGCTTCAGTTAATGTAGAGCCAGCTGCATGCAGTTAGTCCACTTAATTTAGGCAGGGAGGTGCCCAAGCAGAGAGGCTGGGTGAGGTGATCTGTGTAAACACACATCCATTCACTAAACTAAGAATGAATGTTTGAAAGCTCATCAGTATCTGTTTAGGGGAGTTTTTTATTTGTCAGACTGCCAGATGCTGTGAGTACACGAAGTATGGGCTGCATCAGTGGCCCTAGAGCAAATACTCTCATGTCTATTCTGCCTTCCGCATGCTTCTTGTTAGAGTATTAGGGAACTTCCCACACTGTTCAGTTAACTTAAGGAAAGCTTGGGTCCTCAGAGGTGCACATAGCGTGTTCCCAGTGTGTGTTGGCGCTCATTCAGCATTTTCATATCTTCTTGCACACATATTAGTCAGTATTGAGCCTCTCATTGTGTGTCTGCATTTCTTTTCTACCTCATTGTAGTTTTTGCTGATTTTGTTACTCATTTTTCTTTTGAAGTATCAATTCTTAACTTTTGTTTTCCTCCTTTAGCCTCAACGTGGTCGTAGCATGTCAGTTTGTGTTCCCCACCTTCCTGCTCTTCCCTCTATGTCCTGCATCCCTCTCAGTGCTCCTTGCACCCCACCACCAGCGCTGTCTGCACCTCTTTCTCCTTTCTACCTTCGGACTGTCCCTGAAGAAACCTTTGCAGAAAAGCTTTCTAAAGCCTTGGAAAGTGTCCTGCCCATGCACTCTGCCTCTCCACGCAAGCATCGACGCTCCAGCCTGCCTTCCCTGTCTGTCAGTCCTGTATGTGTTACCATTTGCCTCCTGGCACAGTAAGATAAGTTATCATTAAATGCATCCTGGGCTTTGGTCATTTTTAAAATGAGAAAATGAAGAGTTGACTCCTAATTCCTTATAGTGTGCTGCTCCAGTGCTGATTACTTTTTTTCTGGGAATCAATACACTTAACATAACAGTGGCTGACCTTTTTTTTTTTTTGTAAGATAATATAAATGTAAATTACCCAGTTGTACCACACAAGGTGAAGGGAAGATCTAAGGTGGAAGACAAGCGCTTTATTTTCCAACTTTTAAGCAAGCATTGAATGTTAACTAAGCTCCATGCAAAAAAACCTCACCTTTTAAAGCTTGGTTGCTGTGGCTGCTTATTCTACAAGTTTTGGCTAGCTGTGCTAGCGATACTAGAAATTCAAAGTATGAATACTTTTGAGGGTTTTTTTTCTGTTAAGTTTTGATTGGAAATGCCACTTTGGCTGCTTCTTCTATGGGAAGAAGCTATAGTTTGATGTTTCTCATAGTCAGATGGAAGATAGCTTGGAACACAAGAGGTAGCCTCTTTTCAGTTTTGGGCTTTGATTTACACCAAATAAACTTTGAGAAACATTTCTCTGTAAATGAAGTAAGTGGAACCAGTTTTCAGAATGTAGGAGTTCTTTATCCTGTAGGACCTTCTTGCTGGTATTGGCCAATATGGAAATTTGCTGCTGCTTTTCTGGAAAAAGGGGGCTGGGGAGAAAGAGAACAATGTGGAAACGGTAACTTGAAAAAGTCATAAATGCCATCTGCCTTAAAGATACTATTCACTCTTGCAAATTACCCTTTTTTTCCCTTAAGGGTAGATAATATATTGTCTCTCAGCATGCAGTAGGCAGAGATGAAAAAATGCACAATTACTGAATTGTTTGGTGTTCTTATATAGAACTCTCTTCTGTGAAATTTTCCTTTACAAATCTTGAAGATAAGGAGCCTCATCTGAAGTAGTTTATCAAATAGACTGGAATTGCAGAGGACTCTGCTGTTACTAAAGCTGTGAATGTTCTGTTGTCTAGGCAAGAGTTAAGTTTGTTTCAGTCAGTGCTAGTTTTCTGTGTGAAAAGGTATGATCAAAGGGATTGAAAGAGGTGCTCAGCTTTGGCAGAATCCAGAAGTGCTGCAGTTTTAACATAATACCCATGTAGCAGTAACTTCAGGGGTTTGACTGGATTTCAGGCACTGATCACAATGGATAGCCCATGACAGTAAATCTCATCTTGTTATCAGAAGCAAAACTGTTTTCTTTTTGTGAATTACTGGAATTGGACTGGAAAAGCAGCTCTAACAGAAGCAAATATTTCCATTTGTAGCTATGCCTGCCATGGATGTATTTAATGGATATTTATGACTCACCTGAATTTCCTAACTATTACATGTTTTTGACCATGAATTTAGTATTCATTCTATAAAGTTACTTCACAGAACTGCCTAGTGAACTGTGCATGTTGATGTGCTTTCACTTTTAATGTATGAATGACTTGTCTTGTTCATGTCGATACAGCCTCAGCATCCGCGTGGGGGAACACCAACGTTCCCAGATTCACAGATATTTTTCCCAACCGTTCACGAACGGCCTGTGTCTTTCTCGCCACCACCTGTCTGCCCGCCGAAGGTGGCAGTTGCTCAGCGGCGCAAGAGCACTTCATTTTTGGAAGCCCAAACTTGCCACTTCCAGCCATTGCTGAAGACTGGCCAGAGTTTAGTTCCACCTGGTGGTAGTCCCACCAATTGGACACCAGAGGCATTCGTTATGCTGGGCACAGCAGCTCAGAGAGTCGCTGGAGAGCCTCTGCATGTACAAGTTAATCCTGTGTTTGAGCCAGCTCCTGTCCACAGTGACTATAGATCTGGACCAAAACCTTCAGAGGATGCTCACTACACAATGCATCCAGAAGCTGTATATTTGGTGGGCATGCACTACCCATCACAGGTATCGGAGCAATATGATCAAGTAGCTTATAACTCTCATGCGACTGAACAACATTTGAAGCAGGTCTCTGAGTCAAACCGTGGGCAGGGTGGTCCTCCACAAAGCTCTGTGTTCGACTTTCAATCGGGGCAAACATACCTGGCAAGACCTGTTCAGAACCTGAGACTGGATTCTGGGATGGGTCCCCTTTCTCCATTATCTAGTGTTTCAGCTCCTCTGAGTGCAGATCCTGCTCAGATGACATTCCACCAGGTATTTGTTCCACACTCTGCCCCAGCTGTGCTCTCTCACAGTGGTGATGGCAGAGCGAGCTGTGTCTTTGAGTTCCATGTGCACACACCGACTTCTGCTTCAGCAGAAGGGGCAGTTTTACCCCAGCGGGTCTACAGAAATCGCCGGGGCTCTATGGAGACCAGTCAAGAGGAGTCCACACAAGGCATAGGGTCACACAGTCGGCTTCAGCCTGTGACAGAGGAGCAGTGTAACTATCTTGGTTCTGAGTTAGCAGGCCCCAGAGGGGGCTCTGCCAGGAGGAGCTGGCCAGAAGGAAGCCCAGAATACTCCAGTGATTCCTCACAGCTGACTTCCTCTGACACTGGCGATTTCCAGTCTCCTCCCCCTACAGGGGGGTCATCTTCTGCTTTTGGTTCAGACTGCTCATTGCCCATTGTTCAGCTGCCTCAGAAGGTACTGCAAGAGTCGCAGCTCTTCATCTGCTTCCCCCAGGGAGCCTCGACTCAGCAGGCCTTGTCCACCTCGCTTTCATCAGGACCACCTACACTCTATCCTCAGGTTACAGGAGCAAACCCTTCCAGAATTTCTCTGCTTTTTATAAGTCATACTTTGCATTTAAAAGGGAACTTTTCTCCTAGACTTGTTCCGTGTGGTTCTAAGTTTTAGCATTTGTGGGGGTGTTTTTCCACTGAGTCAGTAGTACAGTAGGATCTCTAATTTACTGGGTTGCAATGAAACAATGAGGCATCAGCCAGCAACCACTTGGTCTGTGTTCAGCTTCAGCTGAAATATTGGTAGGGCTTTTGTGTTAAGAGTTACAAATGGTCAGTGTTCTTCTTGGGACAAGTTGTTCTTTTGGCAAGAGATAGCTGGAGTACCAAACTGGTTTTTAAACAATGTTTTCAATGAAATGTGTCTTCTCCACAGTTTGAATCAGCAGTGATAGTAATACTTGCTTTGTATTTTTGTTGCTGCTCCTTAGCCATTTAATGTGAATGTGTTATTCGAAGTTGAATTTTTGTATGAATAATGTTTTGTTGGACAACAACAAGATTAATTTGGTAAGTGTCCAAAATGCAAGAGTATTTTTTAGGCTTGGGGTGAGAAAGTGGGAAGAGAGGAATGGAAGGAGCTGTATGTGTACACAGATTCAGAAATGTACCTGCAGGGTCATTATAGAAAGTAAACAAGCTGAGTAGCGAATCAGTGGCACAAACAACTGTTGCTAATAGGTATGGCTTCCTTATAAGCCTAGAATATGATGTCCTTCTAAAAAGGAAAATTTGAGGCCTGAAGCTTAGTTCGGAGAGGTACATGTTTTATTGGTGTACGTGATGTTTGCGGTTGCAATAGTCAGTAATGCATTTGTATGCTGTGACCTTGAGGTGTATGTGTATATACATTGTGTTTCCACTTGTAGTCTGAAACTTCTCATAAGGTATATTTTTGGTGAAAAGAGAGAGTTTACTTTAAGTAGACTTCTCTCTTACTCCTGTTCTTGGAATTAGGGGCTTTCTGACATTTTAGTTACTGGAATATCAGTAACTGGGTTTTATATGAAGAAACTGAAGGAGAACTTTTTTTGCTTTCTGTGGTAAGGTCAAGAACTAAGTATATAAAACTTTCTGTATGGGGTAATAAAGCTGTTTCATTAAAGCTGAAACAGCTTTAATCACTACTCTAATAGTAATTTTGGCTCTGTAGGAGAACTAGTGGAGTGAGGCTGCTACACAAGAAGTTCAAAAACTGTGTGGGGTTTGTTTCTCCGTAAACCACCTTTGTTAAACTTCAGGAAGTGAATTACTGTGGATGTAAAATACATCTGGAAAACACAGTAAGGGATCATTATTATTTTACAGAATTTAAATTCTGGGATCTCTTACCTAGTTCATTAAAAGATCAGAATTTGAAGCAGAAATTTGAGTCAATGTGAGCAGGTGTTACAGTAGTGGGATATCGCACATGTTTAGATCCTAGCCCGTAAGCACCTTGAGCTTCTAAAATGGCAAGGAGAGAAATAGTTCTTTTGGCAGTGTGCTTTCCCCAAGTTTCCATAATTAAAAAAAGTACCTGATTTTAATAAGCTTGTTCCTAATAAGCTTCTGCAAGCTGAATTATTACAGCATTAAGGAGTTTTAGTAGATATTTCTGATATAATACATGTGCACCAGATATGTTTCTTACCAAGGCAGTTCACCAAAGTGATGCATGCTCAGGCAGCTCATCTGGAGGTCTTTGCCTAGTTGTCTCCTAGGAGCTGATAAAGAAATATAATTGTCAAAAAAATAATAATGAAAATCCTGGAATCTGCTCAAAAAAATGTCAGCCACAAAAATAATAATGAAAATCCATTCCATTTTCCTCTCTCTATCTTCCACATTCATTTGTATGCCACTCATCTGTTTTTTTTGTTGCTTATTCAAACCTTGTCCTAGCTAGAACATGAACCCTGGTGTTCTTCAATATCTACTTCTTAATAGCCTTTGAATAGTAGTAAGTCTGGAAATGATTTCTAGCTTGTATTTTGACACGCCTCTCAAAGGGAACTCACAACATGTTATGTACTGGGTACTTTCTTACCGGTCTAGAATTCTGTATATCTTTGTTTTGTTTTTTTTTTTAACAGACAGTTGTATTTCATTGAAGCTTCCTTCTCTTCCCCCATCTATGTTTAGAACACATGTAAAGGTAAAGCATAATGCCTCTATTTCCAGTTATCATACTAAAGGCATCCTGCTTTTAAAGCATCACCAGTGGAAGAAGCAGCTGGTAGGCTGATCTCTCTCATGTTTAGGGGCATGTGACTTTCTGCATTGGTTATTTTTGAAGACTTAAAAGTGAAGTTTGCTACTTTCCAGATTGCCCTGCTTTGGTCTGGTTGTAGTGGAATTCAGCTAGAAGGACCACTTGTCTAAAAGAGCAGCTAAATACCAACCAGATCATTCCAGGCAGAAATACTTTTAACTGCCTGCTGAAGAAACTGTAGGGGTATTTTAAGCTGATTCTCTGTCTTTTTCTCCTCCAGACACAGGTGCAAGGCCAGCCAGCCTCAAGCACTGCATCTGTGCCTTCCCAGCCTACCCAACACACTCAGCAGGTAAGATCATGGTTCCTGAACCCAGGACTAAAATACTTTTTGTATAGGATTTTGATGACTCTTTAAGAGCAGCTGACTACCTCTGTCCCTCCTTCTGCTCATATTTCTGCATAAAAACAAAAAAACCCTCTGGTTCTCACCTAGTCTAACATGCTGTGAGATTAACCTGATTGACTTTATGAAGTTTGTTTTTTAAATCATGCTAATCCTTGTTTTCATGTGTCTGTTTTCCCTGACTTCCACCTGCACTTGAAGTGGTGGTCCCATTCCAGGGGGGGTACATCAGGGTTTGCAAGTTAGACTGTCTAGACAGCCTTCATTCTCATGATTTCTTCTAGTTGGAAATACTGTCTTTGCAACATCCTCTTCTCTTAACTGCCTCTTCTTCCTTACAGAATCTTCATTCTTGTTTTCACAGGTGAAATAATTCTCTTGCAAGATTTGGTGCTGATGGAGGTGTATTAGTAATGCTAATACGTAATTGCTAAAACTATTAATATATTCAGAAGAACCACTGATGTCATGAGGGAGTTAAAAAGTAGAATTTAAATAGGCTATGCTTGAAAAACTTCTGTGGGGTAAAATAAAAAAGCTTATGCCTATATAAATAGCCTCTTTTCCCTACTACAGAATGCACAGCAGCCAGCCTCTTCCCAACAGCCTGGACAGTACCAGCTGCAGCAGCCATCAGTTTCTGCTGGTGCCACTTCCACACAAGCTGTTTCTCAGACTCAGACTTCACAGATTATGCCAATGCCTCAGGCAGCAGCTGGGACACAGGTAAACAAAATTCTTTCTAGCAGAAGATTCTTTTTTACAGCTGACAAATTCAACATGCTGCTACTTTCACTTTCGTCATCTTTTCTAATGGTTCCAAAACATTAATCCAAATAATGGTATTCTTTGTGGACTACAGCTGTCAATTTTGTTTGAAAATGTGTTGGAAACCCTTTCTTTCACACGTGGCAGTTGTGAGTAATTTGAGGGAAGGATAGCATTTCCATGCGCAGACCTTTAAACTGTCAAAAGTATCATGAGGCATATTGATGAATGGTGCACTATGAATGGATTCTCAGGAACTTGTCATTTCTCTACTTCCCATACAATGTCTATTTTCTGCACCATTGCATATGTAAAACATGTTCAGTTATTTAGGTAGTGACCCATAAGGACTACCTTCTCTACTCTGTCATCTTTCTTACTCAGCTCTTCTCTTTTCCTCCCTGGTCAAGATGCTTCTGTTACTGAATATTACTTCATTTTGGCTCATATCTCTATCTTGAACATGTGAGCCTTGATTTTGTTTTTGAAGTTGTTGTTTTGTTGCTTGTTCATCTAAACTGCCTTTCCATTTGCATTGTTTGCTGGCTTTAATTGACATATCCTCTGCCATTCTCTGAATGCTGGCACAGTGGCTTTTCATTCTCTGTTGCTTTAGTCCCCATACCCAAAGCTGACAGATTTGTTGAAAGATTTGCACTTTTCCTGTAAGAAGGCAGGCTTGGATCTGGGGACATAGCTGAGGGGAATTTGATTCTGTTAATGCACAAGTCAGTGCTTCAGGGTATTTTTATGTTGCTCTTTCACCCTCTGTGGGTGTCTGTTTCAAGAGCCTGCTCAGTTCTTCAGGGGAAGTGTTGTGAAGTGAGGACCTTTTGGAACTCCAGCCAACTTCCCAGCCACTCTGCCAACTGTGCTCCCACCCACTTTAACAGAGTGCTGTAACTTGAATAATTCTTTCTTTAACTAATGTGTAAAAGCTCTGCTTTCTGCAACCCTGCTTTTTTAAAAAGAAAATCTATCTCTATTTTCTTTACCTCCCCAGCTTCCTGTTTCCCAACCAGTGTCGATCATCCAAGGCGAGCCTCAGTTACCTGTTGCAGCACCTTCTCTCCCTCAGCCTTCAGTTGCCCCATCAGTCCCCATTGGCTCTCATTTTCTACCCATGGGACAGCCCTTGCCAACTTCCATGGTTTCCCAGTTCTCAGTCTCCCCATTGCCTGTAGCAGCTCCTCATGTGTCAGTGGCTCAGACAGGTTTCCAGTCACTGCCCATTTCGATGGCAGCTGGCATGAGTCAACCGTTGCTCACACTGGCAACGTCTGCTGCAGCAACCACTGTCCCTGTAGGATCAACCGTTGTCCCTAGCCAGCTTCCCACACTGATGCAGCCTGTGGCTCAGTTGCCCAGCCAGGTTCTCCCACAGCTCCTACAGCCAGCTGTCCAGTCCGTGGGATTGCCAGTCAGCATTGGACAAGCTGCTGAAGCTTCAGTTCCTGCTGGAGATGCTCTTTACCAGGTATTGTTGCAAGCCAGCAGAGCTCTTCCCCACAATTTTTTTTTTTTCCTGTTCCTCTGAGGTACCAGATCTGAACTGCGTTCCCTGCAAACTCCCTTCTCATAAGAGAGCCATTAAGCCACCATGATAAATTCTGTGGTTTCGTAAAGGTCAATTTTAAGGAGGGGGAAAAACCAAAGTCCTTAGACACCCAGGTGTTTTCAACTTTTCATTTTTGGCAATGGAATATGTCTGAAATGACAGAGTCATAGTGTAGGGCTTTGTTCAACCATTGTGTGAAAGAGGACAGCAATATATCTTAAGAGATCTGTCAACTTGGGGGGGGGAAATCCAAAAAATTGTAATTTTAAAACTGGGAGATGTGTGTTGGAAAGAAAATCCATGGCAGCATATTCAGCAATGTCAGTGTTTCATTTCACGTCTGGGAAGGGGTGGAATGTCTTTTCTAGAAGTAAGTCAGACAACAGATCTTGAATGTGGCGTAAGTACCTGATGCTAGTCATGAAATGCTAGATTGGCAGGCATGAACTGCTTCAGCAATGCAATTGGTAATAGCAGTTGTTCAGTAAGTCAATACAGTTGTTCTTCTAGATCAAAAATTGTATAGATGTAGAAATATCTGCACTGGGATTGTAAGGAGTACTGTAGAACAGAAATGCTCCTTGTAGGATTGTTCCTTGGTTCCTGGGTCAGCTCATCACAAGGGGAGGGGTAGAACACGAGGACTTTTGTTAGTCTCAGGAAAGAGCAATAATTGCATAATGTCTTCTGAGCAGCAGTTGTTCAGCCTGAAAATTCTTTCAACTCATTTTAAGTCTCAAGCCTTAATATTTTAAGCCAAATAGACAGCTGCAAGAGTTGGGAGATGGAGATTGTTTTGCCTAAGACTTGGAACTTGCAGTGGGAATTTGCTTGTCCAAGCATGTTGACTCGTAAGCTGAGCTTTGGTTGTGTGAGCAGTTTGCTTCTCTGGGAAGATCTTGGGTGTGATAGGACAAGTACAGAAGGTTGGAACGTGCCCCTGAAACTGATAAACCTTTTGGGAGTTTTTGAACTCTTCCTAATTAGCTCTGTCATTCGCTTACTCGACTCCCTCATTTCTATTACAGGGCTTCCCATCTCGACTGCCACCTCAGTACCCAGGGGACTCGAGTGTTGCACCTTCCTCTGCTGTGGCCTCTGTTAGCATTCCTTCTGCCGTACTGTCCCCTCCCTTACCCACAGATGCAATGGCTCAGCCGGGCTATCTTGCTCCTGTTGTGCAGCCATATGTGGAGCAGAATGTCTTAGTTCCTATGAGCAGCCTGGGAGGACAGATTCAAGTGCCGCAGCCTACAGTGAGTTTAGCACAGCCGGCCTCATCTGCCTCCTCGCAGCAGGCAGGTTTGGAGGTAAGTATGTTGAATATAATGTAACAATACGTTTAGGGTGTGTGAATTATGCAACCGTGTATGTGTGTGGGGAAACTAATCCCTTCCATACTTGCTTTCAGTTGGAAATTAATATTTCAAATGACCTTTTTCTTACAGCAGAATGTCATGCCAATGTGGGGACCTTGTTGCCACTGGCTGTTCTGTTGGGAAGTGAGTGTGCATCCTGCAGGCAAAACCCTGTTAACACTTCACTTCTTGCTAGTACTGTAGAACATTTTTGCCATATCAAAGACAAACTGCAACTGATAGCCTTTGAGAACCTGTCCTTATGCCTACTCCCTGCAGCATTGTTCTTGCTAGGGAGAATTTGAATTGTCTGTGTTCTGCATTGGCTTGCCTTTTGCACATTCTGCTAGTAAGACTGTGGCTGCATGGCAAACTGTAGTGACATGTAGCAGTAGAAGGGATGGCTGATTTCCTTTCCCCACCCCTCCGCAGATGATGATTTGCTTCACTGCAGTTTGCTCTAGAATCTTTTATAAATTGGAGCTGTATAAATGCCAGCTGTTTGAAGTAATTGGTGCTTTTAGCTTTACAACTGATTTGGGAGGAAACATTGAAGACTACTGGGTTACTTGAAAAGAAATGATATTCTTTGGAGGGGTTCTCGATGTAAGTTTCTGTCTGTAGGGTACTCAAGGAATCTCACAGACTGCCCCTTCCGAGACTCTTCCAGCAACACAGCCTGCTCAGTCCACAGCTTTGGCTTCCTCTATGGATAGGTAAGCAATATTTTCTTTTCAGCAAACTGAATTTCAGTTTCATGTGTTAGATTATTCTTCCTTGATGATCTTTAAGTATCTTTTTCACCAGGGATATTTTTTTCACTGAGGGTGTTCTTGAGGATGTGAGGAAGTACACTTCCTAGAGGAAAAATAGGCTCATGAAACCAGGGTATGGCAGGAGTCAATAGGATTGTCTGTAGTGATTTAACTTCTAATCCTTTGGTATTTGTCATGTCAAATGGATCATAAGGGATGCTTTTTCTGCCCTTTTGGTACTTAAACAGAATTCAAACTTGAAAACATATTCAGAAGATATATTTATACAGCTTATTTTGCAAGAGATGTTTAGCTAAATGAATGCTATTAGAATTGCTATTCAAACAACCTTAACTGTTGACAGGACTGTTCTCCCCTGCTCTGCAATTAACAAACATCTGCTATCCAGAAAAGAATGCCATCTGATAGGGTAAACTGTACTGTTGCAGTTGTGGAGTGCATGGAAACTAATGTAAAGTTGCTTTCTTGTTTTTTTTTTTTTTTTTTTTTTTCTTTTTAGTGCGCATTCTGATGTTGCTTCAGGATTGAGTGATGGCAATGAGAATGTTCCAGCTTCTAGCGGAAGGCATGAAGGGAGAACTACTAAACGCCATATGCGGAGGTCTGTCCGCAGTCGGTCCCGCCATGAGAAGACTGCTAGGCCAAAACTGAGAATTCTGAATGTGAGTATGTTTGTTTTACTGACAGTCTGGTAGCGAGGATGCCTTTCTTGAGCTTCAAAATGTTTCTTTTCCTTTGAGAAATGTGTGTCTTCTGTGGTCTTGTTCTTTGTCTCACTCTCCCCCCACACGCCCCGAGCACTCAAGCCATCCAGTGTATTTCTTCTGCTTCTGTAGTCAGTGTTCCAAACAACATCTATTAAAAGCTTTTTGAAGCATTAGATATGGCAAAATTGGCTTGCTTAACCACTAGCGACTCCACAGGCTGTGCCAGAATATTTGATGTATCCTCAGAAAAAATGATGCTGTACATGGCACTGTTTATTACACTGGAAAAAGGGAATGAGTTTGTATTAGATGGCTACTGTTGGTTTGTGAGCTTTAAAATGCAAGTCTTAAATTCTCATGCTTTTGGTTTGAGCTATTGTTTTCTTTGCTTCAGGTTTCAAATAAAGGTGATCGGGTAGTGGAATGCCAGCTAGAGACACACAATCGGAAAATGGTTACTTTCAAATTTGATTTGGATGGTGACAACCCTGAGGAAATAGCTTCAATTATGGTAAGGTACATGTTAGAGGTGAAGAATTGAATCCAGTCTTAACTGCAGCAGTAATATAAGTAGTCTTACTTTCTCATTTGTGTTTCAGAATTATTTTTCCATGTAGCATGGTGTGTGCTCACCTTATATACGCAAGCACAACTAGAAACTGGGCACAAAGTTGGTGTACCAAACTGACAGTATTGCGTGCTCAGTTCACATGAAAATTTGCATCAGTTTTGCCTTAGAATTGCAGTTTCATCAAGTAAATCTGCTTTTGCTTTTTTGCAGTCTGACTTTTTTAAAAAACTGCAAGTATCTTTCTGAAAGTGCCAGATTAAAAAAATCCCATTTGTCTCTCTAAGAGCAAACATTGCTGGAACTTCAAAACTTACGCTAAAGCTTTGAGTGTTTTGCTGTTGTTCTCAAGTGAAATGGCAAGATTCTACCCTTAAGGAAGGGGAATCACTTTGTGATTTCTGGAAGCCGGTGACAGCTGCTGCTTTTGGCTTTCTCAAAGAAACAAACCTGTGTTCAATGTATAATGGTCAAGTATAGAAAAGAACTTGCTGTGTAGTGATAAGTTTTAAGAAGAATACTGTGTAGCATGGAACAGAACAGTCCACCCCTTATCCACCCCTTTTTTTTCTTTATTTAAACTCATTCTTGGGCTGGTACAATCTGAGTGAGAATTTTAATGTTATCGAACACAAAAAAAGCAGTATCTTTTGCCAGCTTCTTGGGGACCTGTGCAGCATTCATTTTTTAGCTTAGAGAGGTAGTAGAGGAGTAGGTAGTGTGTGCTGGATCCATATCTGTGAAAAGAAACCTTATCAGTGACATAGGAGAAACCAGCTCTTCACCACTAAGGGCTTTCTGAGGACGAAGTTGGTTCTTTGTACATGTATGGCAGTGCAAACGGGTCAGTCATGTGAGGGCAAGTACCAAGAAATACAGAGAGAATACACAGATGTCTCTCTTTCCCTCATACCTAAAGACATCCTATGGAGGAATAAATGAGCATGGTTGATTTAAAAAAAAAAAAACAAAACCAAAACAAACACAGAGCAAAAGAAGTGCACTGTGCATCCAGAATGCAGTCACATAGTTGGAAGTATGCAACCTAATTTAGACAACTGAATCTGGGATTTTGTGCTCATTGATTTTCTTGTTGAAGAAATTTTTGATTATTAAGACTTCCTAGTTTCCTTGTAATCAGGATACTATTAGGCATGCCCCATATAGCTATCTGTCCAACTTAAAGCCCTGAAGGCAAGTATTTTACATTTCAAAGGCTGATATAAACACATTGTGCTTGTCTTTCCTTTCTCTAAACCAGCATCCCAGAAACTTGATGTAAAAGCAACATCACAGGCTTTACCTCTAAGGCACTTTTTCTGTCTTTCCCGACCATGACTGACAGCTTTAATTCTGTTTCATAGACTGTCTCTGAGAGTTATCTCAGTGCATTATTTCAGGAAACAGAATTTTCTTATAGGTCAGACAAACTAAGAGTGTCTTTCTAAATGACAGATGTGCTTGTTTCTTCCAGCATAAGCAGCAGAATGTATCTTTGTGCAGCAGTATAATGTATTGAAACTAGATAGGCTGAGCAGTCTTCCTCTCCATGTATTTGGAACATAATTAATGCTTGCATTTATATACTACATCCAGACTTTGAGTTGATGATGTGCAACCTGCGTAGAGTAGAAGTTCTATGGCATGTAAAGAGAGAAGCACAGAGCAGCTTACAATACAGATTTTTTTTTTTTTTGTATTGTAGTTTCCTGTAAATGTGACTGTTACTGTACATTAGATAGCAGTCTGATCTTACTGCAGTTCCTCCCAGTCTTAAATTTTCACTGTGCTTAGCAAAGATTGAGTTGACAGTCGGGTGAAGAAGTGGGATTGGATGTTGTTCCACAGCAAAGAGTAAACCAGGACAAATGCTTCTGTGCTGGATATAATTTTAGAAACGATTGCATTTCTCTAAGGTGTCACCATCTTTTCTGCATAAGAGCAGTGAAAGGAGGGCAAACAACACAAAGAGTAAATTATGGTTATTAAATATATTGGTTTGAAATTATTTATGGGAAATTATTGTTGCTTTGTTCTCTTTACAGGTGCAGAATGAGTTTATTTTAGCAACTGAGAGAGACTCATTTGTAGAACAGGTACGAGAGATTATTGAGAAAGCAGATGAAATGCTAAGTGAGGATGTAAGTGTGGAGCCAGAAGGTGATCAGGGTTTGGAGAGTATGCGGACAAAAGATGATGGCTTCTTTCCAGGGTCGCAGGTACGTAAAGGACAAGATTGCCGTATCTATTTGTATTTTCCATTTTGGGTGGTATGGTTTTGTGAGCAGAGCTAGTTAGAAACTGAAACTTTCTTTCATGAATCATCAAAGCTTAATAAATAAATGAAAATATGAACAGAGAAAGCTTCATATTGGAGTGAGAGCCTAAAATTAATTTATAGAACTAGTTAATGTAGACCTCTTGCAATACACTTAGAAAGCTGCTGAATCTCCTTATAGTCCACTAAACACACAATATTAAATGCTGAGGTGTCATGGATTTGAGGTTATAGTGAGGTAGGACACTAAAACCCCCAGCCCTGTGCTGCTTACTAAACACCAAGAGCCTGAATTCGGGCTCTTTACCCAGTGAACTACTAAGAGATTAGGTGGCTTTGCTAGGAAGCACAAGTTTTGAAACTGGTTGCTGGGAGTAAGAAGGGGTGACATATCCTGAGTGTCTTCCTTATTTCCATCTAGAGCTAGTTTGAAACGTCCGTCTATCTGTGGAATGCTTAAGGAAGTCAGTTGGACTGCCTGTTAAAAAATGTATTTAGATCAGTTTGCTATACTGATGGTCACAAAGCTGAGAAGCTTTAAAAACACTGTAGCTGATGTTTAACTGGGCAGAATGCCACTACTTTGGTAATGGTGCTTGGGTCCAAGGTACTGCTTACCTTAAATACCCGCTTTTCAACAAGTTAGCATTTTAAGAACTATCTTAGGGTTTTCTGTTTCAGAATAGAACTTTAAATTTTATCTTACTTTACAGAAATTAGAGTTCAAACAGCCAGATCCTACATCTTCCATGCCTCAAAGAATAGGTAAGTCTTTTGTGATTTTTTTCAACAGTTACCTTTTTCTGTTTCAGCGGATGGGTGCAGCCAAGTTTTTGTTTTGTATGATGGAGTGCACATTCCATATTGCAAGTTATGTATTCAGTTACAGCCATGTATCACTAAATATCTCACTTATTTCTGTTTAGGGGTTCCTCCTAGCTCCTTTACCCAGGTTGTCCATTCTGCAGGAAGACGGTTTATTGTCAGCCCTGTCCCTGAGAGTCGGTTAAAAGAACAGGGTTTTTTCACATCTGCTATTCCTGGAGGAAAAGAAGCTTTGGATGTGGGTACGTTATATAAACTCTTAAAATCTGATGCCTGAAAGGTGTTCATCAAAACTGAAATTAACAAACTAAACTGTGCCTAAAGACTTCTTATGGTACTTGGGGAAATAAGGAACTGTATGCTGGTAAGAAGTGACTATTAATTTGGGTGATCTGTGCAGGATTCCTGGGGACAAAAATGCTGTGAAACCTTTATTCTGTATTTTAATGTAAGCCTGTATTTATAAGTGCTTTTTTTATTATGCTTATTAAATGTGATCTAAGTCTAGCAATAGACATTAATACAGTGTTAAACTTTTCGAGGTAGACTGACATTTTTCTGTTCTTCCAGTTGCTGCATCCCCACTCCATGGTCCTGGCATGAATCTGTCCCACTCGGCATCATCACTGAGCTTGCAGCAGGCTTTCTCAGAAATGGGGCATGGTCAAATGACAGAAGGACCTAGTACAGCTCCTCCAGTGTTCAATCAATCAATACCACCATTTCCACCTGCACTTTCTACTGGGGCAGGCAGTGGTGCACCTCCTGCATCTGTGGCTGCTTCTACAGTATCTGTTCCCTCCACCACTGGTGTTTCTCTTCCAGGATCTGTTACTTTGCCTTCAGAAAGTGCAGCTATTGGAGTTGCACCAAGTGCAAGCGTGCCAAGCTCTATTTCTGCACCTCCAGCCTCACAATCTGGACAGCAATCGACTGGTGTCGCTTCCAGTGTGAGCGCCCCTGCTTCTTTCTCCTTACCTACCACATCCCAGCCTGTGCAACCAGTAACTGGAGACATTGCCCCCAGTATCAGCACACCGTCGTCTGTGGCACTGCCATCTACACAGGTTCCTGGTGTCACTGGTCTTGGTGTTGTTGCACCGGCTGTGACATCTCAGTCTACTCCTCAGATTGTAAGTAGTATGGCAGCACTACAGACATCTGTTGCCCTATCTGTGGCTCCGAATGTGGCTTTGCCGCTTCCTCAGCTTAGTAGCAGTGGCTCAGTCTCCAGTCTGGCAGAAACAACAGTTGTAAGTGCTCCACAGTCACTACCTGAGAGTGGGCAGTCTATGGATAAACCACACCTCTGCAATGCAGCTGGCTTATCTCTTCCCATCTCTGCACCTTTGTCATCCTCAGTAGCAACAAGCATATGTGGTTCAGTTGCTCAGCCAGTGATACATCCCTTACTTGTCCCATCAGGAATTACATCAACACCTGTCCTACCCCAGATTCCAGGTGCAACACCCATGTTGCCCCAGGTTCCCTTACCTGGTGTGTTACCACAGCCGGTCACTAACTTGCCTGCAGTACAGCAAACTCTGATACACAGCCAGCCTCAACCAGCTCCATTACCCAATCAGCCTCATATGCACTGTCTGGAGCCTGATGCTGATGCTCAGTCTAAAGCTCCTGGTATTGATGATATAAAGACCCTGGAAGAAAAGCTACGATCTCTCTTCAGTGAACATGGTAACGTGGGAACAGCGCATCCATCAGTATCTTTGGAGACGTCATTGGTAATGGAAACTACCGTTATCCCTGGGATACCAACCACTGTTGTCGCACCAACTAAGCCCTTGACATCCATTAGCACTTGTATACCTCCGAGCAGTTTGCCTCTTGGACCAACTGGCTTGCCAGTGCTCACACCAGTTGCCACTCCTGGGCAAGTGATCACCCCAGTCAGCTATATTTCAGCATCAAGCAGCATTGCCACAGCAGTAGTGAAACCAGGGACCTCTCCTTCAAAGCCCCCTCTTAGCAGGGTACCGGTAAGAAATGCAACAGTTGTGTGAATGTTCAAGTATTGTAGGAAACAGCCTTCTCAGGCAGAAGCCCTTTTATAAAGCAAAACACTTATTCATGTAGAGGTGTCTTCACCTAATATAATACTGCTGCTCTGGTTGTTTTTGTGTGTTCCAAGAGGTGGTTTATTTTTTCCATACTGGAAAAAAAAGTCCAATTCTATATTGTGCCTCTAAGACAGTAATCTAGTGTTGCTGTTAATTTTTCTTACTCCTACACTACAAAGAGTGAAGCAGCTGTGGTTTGGCTTATTGTTTGGGGTTTTTTTTTTCCAAATAGAATTGAGAAGGCTTGCTTTAAATAGCTTTTCATTTTGTACATGGTGGCTAGAATGACGCAGGGTGGCTGTATGTTTCACAAAGTAGTCAGGGTAGCTTAGCTTACGCTTCTTATCATTAGCCAGTTCCTTGAAGTCAAGGCTGAAACTTTTTAAGTCCTCCATTGCTTATGCGGTGCCTGGATGTTCTTCTTTGGAAGTATTAGATTTGTGAAGTTTAAAAGGTACATGGATATCTGGAAAAACACCCTTTAGGGTTTCTTTATTGAATCATACTTTTCAAACACTCTTTATGAAAGAGGTAGTCGTGACTTACAGTAACAGCTTGAGCTGTGTCATGAAGGTTGTTACCTTCATGGCATAGGTGAATGGTATAGACTTATAGTAACAGCTTGAGCTATGTCATGAAGGTTGTTACCTTCATGACGTATCAGCATGTGAACCAAACTAGACATACCAATACGTGAAACTTTATTCTTTTAAATGACTCCCTGTGTTGGGAGACAGTGCATTTCAGTTTTTAAACTATTGTAGCCCTTTTTGAAGTTAAATGGAAATAGGTTGAAGTAAGTTTCAGGTGTTTTAACAAACCAAAATCCTTAATACTCACTTTTTTTTGTTTCTCTGAGGTACTTTTCCACTCACCAATACCCTGTGTTGGTGTTCTTTTAGCTAGCCTTGCTATTAACCAGTTTCAGGTCATTCAAATTGAGCTAATGCTTCTAGCATCTCTGTTCATTAGTAGTCTTTCCCTTCTAGTCTTTGTATTCAAACAAAGCAGAAAATATCTGCCATGGAGGAGCAGGAGTATGTGCCAAGGAAGCTGGGCAGGAAATGCAGACAGAGGCATTCATTTATATTGAAATGAAGCTGAGAATTAGAAAAGAAAGATTAGAAAATAATAAGAACTGGTATTGGTTCAGGGACAGTTGGAATAGTTAGAAACCTGCTAATTGCAAACCTGCAATTACAAAGGCTTGGGTTTAAATGTAATAAATGTTTGCGGGTTTTGATTGTCAGTTGTGGAAAAACTACCTCTTCTGAAGCTTCTGAATTAGTTTGGGATTTTTTCCAAAGCTTAATCTTAGTTTCACTTTGTGTGTTGTTTTTAGCTTTAAGGAGCTTACTGCTTTAGTTTTCTGGAGTTTACTAAACTGTGTGTTTTGTTTGTGGGCAACCTGCTAACCTAGACAGTTAAATGTGTTTTAACTTGTCTTACGAGTTGATTTAAAGTAGGTGTTGAGTCTTATTTATAAACAAAACATTGACTTACCATAGCTTAAAAATTCATCATGCCTTGGAACAGGTAGCGTCTAAGTGTATGCCCCTAGCGTACAAAAAAGCTGAGGCAATGCAACTTGGCATAGTACCTGCTGGAGCATTTTTGGGAGGACAGAGATGATAATGGAGTTTATCTTCACCAGGCACTTACTACTGCAATTTGAACCATTAGTTAAGCTGTGGTAAAATAATTGCAAGCTAGAACTGGTTCTCCTTGTTGAGGGCCGGAATAGACTTTGGGCTAATTACCCATATCCAGCAGTGCTCGGTGTTGTACTAAGAAAGTCGGCTGACCAACACTATGACTCGTAGGGCTGTCATGTGTTTCTTAAACTTCAAAGTCATGGTCAAACCTCAGGATTACAGCTGAGAATAAGAATTGCAAATTGTGTGATAGATCACTTAATTCCTAGAACTTCCCACTTCCCTAACAATGGAAATAACTAACTGGAATGTACTGTTTGACCTGGTGGAGAGGCTCTGATGCCTCCTTCTAACTTTTCAAGTCTCTCTAACCTCTTCCATATAACCTGGACGACTTCCCCCTACCCAGTTGCATGGCCTAGTCTCATCTTCTGTGGGTCAACAGCCTTCAGGTTCAAAAAAAAGTGATGGATCGAGAGATTGGTGTGAGAGGTCTATAAATCTGCTTCTCAACAAGTGGAGACATCCTTGGGCGTGACAGTTCCTGTTCTCAAGTCGTGTTGCTTGGAACAATTTGCCAGAAGCACATAGCTTGCCATTGCTAATGGGCAGTTAACATAGATCTGTTGCAAGGAGATCGAGTGCGTTGCTGCATCCTTTAAATTATGCTTCTTGGAAATGTAATTGGTTTTTGAAAGAATTACTGTAGCATTTCTTGCAGACTTGAAAATAATGTCTCCTCAAGATACTTTGCTCCTCGACACAGCAGCTTGTTTCAACTGGAAATTGTGGCTGCTTATAGATAATCTGGGTTAAAAAAATCAAACAAACAACTCCCCCCAACTTTGTTGTGAAATTCCCTACAGACTCTATGCTAACTCCTCAGGAAGGAAGTCTCTACAGAAAAAAATGTTGAGGCTTCTGTTGTATGACATGACTGACTGTAGCTTGGTATCTGATCCTTCTGTTGTTCCGTGTCTGATGGACTGGCATTTCCTCTTCGTTATCCATAGGTGCTACCAATAGGTTCTGAACTTCCGGCTGGCACTCCATCCAGTGAGCCACTGCCACCTTTTCCAGGACCTTCACTAACTCAGGTGCTACACAACTTGGCAGATTTTTATCCGATTCTTCTCCTTTCAAAGAGCATGTTTCAATTAAACTCTCCATTGCATGTTATTAATGTCTTTGTTTTTCTTTTCTTTTGACCAAGTAACTCCCTTTGTGTAACTGTAGCAGTAGCCAGAGTCTCTTCAGCACTGTATGTGTAGCTTACCGTTTGGGGTGCTGTACCCAGTGTCTGAAGTACAGGCACAATTAATCAGACTTGGGTTTTTACTGTGTGTTAATCTGAACTTCAGAGGGTTTCCTTGAAAACGTAACAGGTGAGTATGTGTAGAAAACTTGAACCTGTTTTCTTCTTGAGAAGGGTTAGTAGCAAAATAATAGTTCTTCAGGGAAGCAGTATATACTATAATGAAATGTTAAAGAAAATGCGAAATTGTTTGCTTTGCAAATTCCTGTTCTGTATTTTTGTGGTTATTCCTACACTCTGATTTCATAAGGCTGTCAGATATGCAAAAAGTATTTGAAGTTCCTGATCATAAACATGAGCTGAAATGTAATAGTGGCTTTCCCTCACTCAGATTCTGTCCTTGTGTGCAATAGCTAGCTTGGATGTTTTGTATGTAGATTGGACAAGTCATCAGCTCAAGAGCACAAAGATTAAATCTGTCTTCACTTCTGTTTAAAAATGGGAAAAAAAAAACCCCAACCAAACTGTAATTGAAGGAACTGTATTAAACCAGAACTGTTTTATGGATCGTGTAAATGATGTGTAATGAGTTGCAACATGGGAGCATTACACTTCAATATGAAAAAAAAACCACTGAAAAAACAACCAAACAAAAGCCATGAGACCATGAGATAGTTGTGTTGCTTTTGAAAGAAGTTTGTGGATGAATGCAAAGGTGGCTTTATATGAAATTATATTGAAGAACACTTGGCACAGAACTGTTACAATTTTATATTCAAAGCTATAGAGAAGATAGGATTCAAGTTGGTACCATGTGGTGCCTGCTTAAAGCTCAGAGTGATTTTGTGTTAAATCTGGTGTTTCTTGTGTGCATGTGCTGCTTAGAGTATTAGCCTCTTCCACCTGTGACTTATATCCACAGTGACTAGTCTTAGAACATGTGTTCAAAAGCTTGAATTGGAGTCAGTAATTTTATTGAAAGAAATTATTTTCATAATATAATACTTAAATATAATTGCAAAGTAGTTCCTATAAAATAGCTACAGTATGAAAATTTGTAGAGTGCTGGCTAGCGTTATGGCCTGATTGCTTTGCTTTTTTGACCACTAAGAATTTTTATTTAATGCAGACTGAGCTAACTTTGATAAAGTTTTCTCTATAACGCTGGTAACGTTCTCCCTCTCGTCTCTTGCAATGGAGCTCTCGAGTTCAGGTTTCATCTGTGGGAGGAAATTAAAAATAAACTTCAAGGTCATTTTTAGTTTTTTCTAATTTTTTTTTTTTTTTTTTTTTGATTTACAATAGCTCTATGAGAAAACTTTGATCTGAAAGGATTTAAGCTGAGTGTCATATAAAGGAATAGTATTAGAGAAGAGCAAATTTAAACTGTGCTAAGGTGACTTCAGTTAATGGGTTATCATGTCTCGTTTTGTAAAGCTTAAACTGTAAAAGCTGAATTACATCTATTAGGGGACTAATCTTCAAAGATACCACTGGCATAGTATTTCCATTTCTGTCTTTCAAACGTGAGGACCATGGTTCTAAAGGCATGGGTAGAGTTTAACAGCAGGGCATATTAGCTGCTTTTGTGTAGTTCTGTTGGTTATGACATTAATACTCCCTTTAAAACTTTCCCAGCTTTTTTCCTTCAGTGTTCGTTATGCAGAAACTCTGTCTTTATTCAGCAGCTTCATGAATTCTCCTAGTAAATGTCATTATTTTGTGATATCTTAAAAATCTCTCAAGTCTGAATTTGCATAGACTGAAAGCAGTATAGCTGACCTAAGTTACAGTGTGCCTTAAGCTGATTATCTCTTGCTGTCTGTTCTTACTCTGCCACCTTCTTGGTCTTCGTCTGATGGAGAAAACGCAAATCAGTGACCTTAATAAAGTAGTCCTCACACATGCCCTCTGTGTTTAAAACTACTTCTTGGTTGTCTTTTTAATTCTAAAGCATGTTTGAATCTTTTGTAAGCAATGAGAACCCATCTGCTACTGGGAAGTATTATTCAGTGTGAAAAGGCAGAATTTTGTGTTCATTATATAAGAAAATTATGAAAGTGAAGGTATGGCTCTTCAAACCTGTCATGGAAAGAGGAGTGCTGCTGTATTTGGTTTTGTGCAACTCCTTCCTAGCAGGCTGAATAAGGGCAATGTTCCTGCCCTGTGGGTAATCAAGACATGAGTATCTCTGCTTTCAAACTGAGCAAGAAGCTGAATGACTTAACGTGGAGCTTTAAGATGGCAGTGTTAGGAAGTAACACTTTTTTTCCCAGTGGTTTCTGGAGGCAGAAGCTGGTTTATGCGTTTTAGCCAGTTCTTTCTCAAGTGTCGTTTTGCTGAAGAGGAGACAGTAATTTGGTGGTACTTCTTAACTGTGCTCTTAGCATGAGCAAAGGTAGCAAAGGGACCTGGAGGCAGCTGGTTAAAAGCAGCTGCACTAAACTCATAGTCCTTTTTATTGTCATTGCTTGGAACTGGGTATATAAGTAATATTTTCCCCCAAACTCAAAGCACTTGCAGCCACTTACGTGACTCAGCCCACTGTACCACTGCAAAAGGGCGGCTTCTTCCTGTTTGTCATAGGTCTTCCTGGCAGGATTTGTGGTATGGAAGAGGCATAAATATAGATCCCTTGCTGCTTGTACTTTGCAAGCAGTTTACCTAATTTCGCTTCTCATTTGAACTGTAAAGCCTGCCTAGGATTGAGACAAAATTGGAGGAGACCAGCTGAATCAAATCTAATTGGCTGTTTTGAGCCTTTGCTGCTGTCACATAATACTGTCTGGAAAATTACTGGCTTGTCTTAAAGTAGGTAGTCTTGCCTTCCTTACTCCGTCTGTCACTTGTTGCACAACTTTTTTCCTGAGTACCAGAATCCTAATTCGCAGGCAAAGAACATGTCATCTCAAGACCAGTTTTGGATATTTTGTTCCTCTTAGGTATCTTAAATATCTGTTTATTCCTTAAATGTGTTTGATAAATTTTCAAGCTTTATTTTGGTACTCTTGTTCCATACAGATACATAGTATCTGTACATAGTATTCCAGGTGAAATGTCCTTTTTATTTTAGACTGTTGCTGAAATTAATTAGCTCATTTATCTGCTAAGCATTATGCAGGTCTGTGTCTTTGTGTTTTATGTTTGTACGTTGCCATGACCTCAACTTCAGTTCTAAAACCAGATCTGGCTTTTTAGTATAAAAGTTTGGAAGGATTAATGATGTTGAAGTTTAGATGAAAATTTCTGCTCTGTGGGATCAGAACTGCAACTTGGTGCCATCTGCCAACACTTGCTTCTTCTATAGGTATCTTATGGGTATGGCCCTAAATAAGAAAAGTTCAGATTCACTCAAAATTATTGTATTTAAGAGATTTTTAGGTGATTCATCTTCTCTTCCCCTCCCTAATTCAGTTGGCCAAGTTTGAAATGTCTTGGATGCCAACTCACAGCTGAAATCTAAGTAATAAGCATACTTAAGATTGATTCTGACTCTCCCTTCTTCCTTTTCATGTCAGTCCATCTATGTAGCTTCTTTGAGGGAACTTGTAAGTGGCGTGTCTTTTAAATTATTATTTTTTTTAATTTGTGTTACCCTCAGTCTTGCTTTATCCAGGTTTGCGTCTTTTGGAATTTTTCTATATTATTATTTCCTAATCGACTGACTGACTTCAAGGTTTTAAATAATCCATGATACAATTACCAAGAATTATAGAACTTGGATGCTTGCAGCATCTTTGCTCAGTTCTTAAGAGTGAGAATGCAAGCTATGTGCTAACTTTAGGAACAACAGAAGTTCCAGTTAATGCTTCTTTTCTGTTGTGTTTCACCAGACACATTAAGTTGCTTCCACTCTTACTGTGCATTACATGCTAAATGCAAACATGTAGAAAGGGAATATGATAGAAATATGGAAGCTGTGCTGACTACTTGAAATTTTAGTATTAAGTATGGCTGTTTCTCAAGTGTGATGTTCCTCCTGTGCTGGACAGTTGTTTACTCTTTCCTTTCTCAGTCCCAACAGCCACTGGAAGATCTGGATGCTAAGCTGAGAAGAACGCTGAGTCCAGAGACCGTTCCAGTGACATCTGCTCCTGCCTGTGTACGTTTGCAGTGTTGGCAGTTCAGTAGCCTTGAAAAACTTTGGTGTTTTCTTGCTCTTAGGTCACTGCCTTTAATATCACTAGATCAGTCTTTAGAAAATAGAAAGTCATCCTCCAGTTGGTGGGACTGAGTCAACCAAAATTGGAAAAAATCTCTATGTGGCAATAGATTACGTATTTCCTGAGGCTGGTTTTGGTACTAGTTCTTAATTTAGCTTTTGTGGTGATGCCATTAATGTCATCAGACTAGAAGGGGAAGTGACTACAGAATAAAGGGAAAGAGCAATATAAAAGCAGTATGTGGTATGTCAGTCTTAAATTGGGAGGGATGTTTCAAGTGTGGGTCTGAAATTTTAAGACAGTAATAATAACCTTTGATATAAAATGAAGATAGTGATTGACATTGTGATCCCCAAGTGGCTATTTATGTATGACTTCTGCAAAGCAAAAGAGGATGTTCTGCTGACAGCCTCGGGGTTGTACGGCGAGCAGAATCTCTTGTTAATGTTGCTTGTTTTGGAGGTTAAAAACTCTTGCATTCGTCTTGTGGGTCATACTTTTGACTCTGGTGAGAGTAAAGATTACGTAATATGTTATATGGTGCATTTGTTGACATTCAAACAAACTGCTGATTCCTTTAATTTACTTTGTTTTCCCCCTTGAACCTGTAGTCTGTGCCCTCAGCAGCATCTACAACGGTTACTGGGCTGGTGTCCACAGCAACACAGTCTCTGAAGGATGGTAAGACAGGCTTGATTACTTCAGATGCATTGTCAGCATGCAGATATGATCTAAAATTGAGCAGACTAACAACTTGGAAGGATATAGCCTTTTTTAGTTAATCATATGGTGGCAATTCCTTAAGGATCATTTTAGTTTTTAGTAACAGGACTGAAATTTTCCATTGTAGGCCAGGAGAGCAGAATGATGTATGTATATTATAGTAACTCATTTAGGATTTAAAGCTGTCCAAAATGCTAAATTAAGTCTTGCAAAGAATCTCCAGTATGCTGATAACGTACATCTTCACGATTTGAAGGAACAGTTTTCTGTCTTGTGTTAATGTTCCTGACAACAACATTAAGACTTCTCATTTTGCATCAGTGTGCTGTGTTCTCTGTGTAGGATACTTGTTCTTAACCTAAGAGTTTTTACTTTCCATTTAGATAGAGAAATGAAGGTTAACCTACCAACTTTTCCTGCTAATAGTTTTAGCTTTTAAAATCTTCCTTTTAAAAAGCAACAGTTAATGTGG
This sequence comes from Psittacus erithacus, assembly GCA_009867235.2. Classification (NCBI taxonomy): domain Eukaryota; kingdom Metazoa; phylum Chordata; class Aves; order Psittaciformes; family Psittacidae; genus Psittacus; species Psittacus erithacus. The sequence continues at coordinate 64,030 of WYDI02017287.1, forward strand.
TACTAAAATTATTTAGTAACTATCTAGAAAACATTATTTATTATGCCTCTGAGGTTCAATGATAAACCTTCAAAAGCTAATAAAAGCAGGAAGAAAATAATATATTGTCATTTTGGTGTATTGGTAGTTAACTATATTGTAGAACTCATTTATTTGGTGGAAAATGAGTTGGGTTTTGTCTGCTGAAATTTAGAAAGTAAAAATATAAACCTTCCTTAATAAACACAACAAGCTGTCCAGTAGAACTCATTTAAAATAGATTGTTATTTCTCAGCTTTGTAACCTTACACTGCCAGTGTATACAGCAGCAAAATTAGGAGCTGATACCTAAGAATCCAGCTCTGAAAGCTTCAGGCAGACTGCTTTGAGTAAATGTGATTTATAGCATTTCTTCAACTTGCCACTTTCCTATTAATAAATTGTCTCCGGCATTTGCGAAGTGTAGGTAGTCAGTGTGGGTATTGAATTGAAATAAGCTTTTTATTCTTTGGCTATTTTCACATCCCTGTTAGAAATCGGTGTGTGCTTTTTTCTTACTGCTATCTTTGAGTATCCTTCTAGCAAGTATACTGTGCAGGGAATCTTGATAGGGAAAATATTTCATTTTAACAGCATGTCTTGGTATCCTCTACAGTAAGCTCTAAAAAAAGGTCAAGACTTTATTGGTAGTTGAGTTTGAAGTATATAAAAAAAAACCAGTTGGAATTCAAATAATTGGTTGTTCATTTTCTTCAAAATCCCATTCTCCTTTTCCTTACCTTCAGCATCATGTGGTGGAGAGGGCAGTGCTATGGCTACCACAGCAGGAGCTGGTGTTCTTAAGATGGGACGATTTCAGGTAGGAGATGTTAACTCGTTTGGTTGTCGATACAGGATCTTTGAGTAGTTCCTGCATAGTTCCAGCAAAGTGGACCTCATGGTGGATTTTTCTGTGGGGAGGAAAATGTCTGTGTTGAGCTTATGAATGCAGTGCTTTATGCAGGTGCTATTTTCATTCAGGGCAGAGATTGCACCCCATCATGTAGGTCTAGCATTGTCAATACAGTATTTTACCATGTCAGGCTTTAGCTGTGTAACTGTTGGCTTTGGTCTTAATGCTGGTTGCTTTTTGGCTAACAGTGCTGATGTGTTCACTGTAGAATGTCCTGGTTTTGAAGGAAGTCCCCTCTGAATCTGCTGTGTTTCTTGGAATTAATCGTCCAGTTTACTTAGAAGTACTATTTTGTGTGGCACTGTGTTCCTTGGAGGGAAGCAGTAGCTTGCTTTGTGGCATACCAAGGAAATGAGTTATTTTTCCCTTTCAAATGCATCTTAGTATTAAACCAAACAAAAGCATCATGTTAAGGAGGAACTAAGAAAGTCTTAATGATTGTATTTCTGTTCTAGGTGTCTGTGGCAGTGGATGATGTGCTAAAAGAGGGCGACAAACCTGAAACTAAGCCAATGCCATTTGAAACAACCTCTGCTGATTCTTCATCTCTTTCTGGCAGTAGCCCAGAGAGTACACTGGTAAAGCAGGCTGGCAGTCGGAAAAGTGAGGCTGTTGTTGACTCTTCCTTGGATGTGGTAGATAGCATTCCTCAGACAGTTCCTGTGCTGCAATTACCAGTCGATGTTGGTCAGCCTACTAAGGTTGGGCGCTTTCAGGTAACAACAACAACGGATCAAGTTGGGCGCTTTTCAGTGTCAAAGACTCAGGATGAGGTCAGCTGTGCAGAGAAAGAGCCAATGACTCTTCCTCTCTCTGTGGGCTTGGAACAAGTTGCTTCTTCAGCTGCAGCTCCGAAAACAGAGTTGCACTCAAGGCAGTCCCCACACATGAATGGTCCGTCCTCTGAACCAGAGGCTGCCTTCTTAAGCGGGATGGCTAAGGATTTGGATGATGGCTCGGGGAGCCCAGACTCCCTCCAGCCCCTGGGGTCGAAGATCAGCCTCCCTGTTCAGAGCCTTAGCAACTCATTCAACTCTTCCTACATGAGTAGTGACAATGAGTCGGATATTGAAGATGAAGACTTGAAGTTGGAACTCCGTCGGTTACGGGAGAAGTAAGCTTTTTTTTCCTTGTGTGGTCGTGTCTGAAATGTATGTGACAGGATTAATGTGAATTTCATCTGTATTCTACTTTTCACAAGGAACAAAAGTAAACTTTAAAAGACTCAACCTTTGATAAGTGTCAGGGCCCATTGTCAGTGTTGGTGGGAAGTAAGATTTTTTTTTTTAAGTAGGAAAGTAGTAGCACACGATTATAACAAAAAAGGTATATGCGTGTTTGCTGTGCTTTGTTTTTTAACCTGTGACCTTATTGTATGTGTATAGATTGATTGCTGGACTGTGGATAAGAGTGCAGTAATATGCAAAGCTTCCATACATCTGAAGTTTAGTAGTTAGTGATGAATAGTGTGTGTCTCATTTGAAAATGACATGCAACTCTCTGTATTTTTGGTATGCATTTCTGGCATTTCCAGTCATTCACCTTTTCCTGAAGGATCCTTGTGGGCTTGGAAAAAAAAAATGGAAATTGAGCAGTGTGACCTGCTGATTTGTTTATACTGAAAGTCAAACTTTTTTTAGTGCAGCTGGTAATTTTAAACCTTGTGTATGCAACTGCTCTGAAAAAAAACCTTAAGGCAAATACAAATGTAGATGTCTCCAAGGCTGTGTGTCTCAGAAAATGAGTAATCTAGTTATTCCTGTAGCATTTAAGTGCCAAATTATTTGATCTTCTGCAGTGTAGGTGTAGGCTTTTTTTGTACTTCCATTTATCCTGGTTCTGTGGTTACAACATTGGGAACTTTGTGATGGAATTCTAGCCAGGGTTAGAGCACAGCAGAAAATGGCAAATGTCCCACCATGTACGTTCAGTGGTTATTTGTGGTAAAGATTTATTTCCTCCGTCTTTAAATGTTAACGAGAGTTTGACCAAAGAAGCTGGTCAGGCTTGACTGGAGGGCAGGGATTGTATGCATGCATGTATATACATAGAATTTTGGGTAAGTCGTACTCTTTTTAACTTGTTAGGCACCTTAAAGAGATCCAGGAGCTGCAGAGTCGCCAGAAGCAGGAGATTGAGTCACTATACATGAAATTGGGAAAGGCCCCACCTGCAGTAATTATTCCCCCAGCTGCACCACTTTCAGGGAGGAGAAGAAGACCTACTAAAGGAAAAGGCAGCAAGTCCAGTCGTAGCAGCTCACAGGGAAATAAGAGCCCTCAGCTATCAGGTGGGACTTCAAGTTTTTGAGTAGATAAGACAGACAAGGTACCATCTTTCATTCCTAGATCTATGTCTGTGTCTCTGTCTTGTCTTTTTTTGGGGGGAGGGTGGGGTGTGACCCAGTTCCTCCACTACCCGAACTACTAGATCATTTTTGGAATTGCTTTTTCTATTTGGCAGTCTTGCTTGTGACTTCTGTAATGTGCTGAAAGATGCTGTTCTGTAAGAGCAGTTTTAAAGCTGTGATTTGATTGGTGATTTTCACTACCTTAGTAGCACTTAAGCATAGTATTTCTGTGGCCTTACACTTCAGAAACTTAGCCACAACTGATGAATGTTAAAGTAGAGATCTTCTTTATTTAATGGAGTTACAATTTTTTGTACTTAAAAGATGAGAAGCAGTTTCAGTTGTCAAGGCTTCCTCTGTTACTAAAACCCTTGTTATAATAAATAGAACTCAAAAATAGTTGTTTCTGTTTGAATTAGTTGGGTGTCAGATGCTTACTGGGTAATTGTAGATGTCTGTCAAATCCTGCACCATTGAGGAAACACTGTTGGAGAGCCAGTACTGTGACCAGGAGTATTTGTTGCTGCTTTTTGCACATTCACTTTGGTAATTCCACATCATGATGCAGTTTCTGTATGCAGCCCCCCTGGCTGCTCACTTTGGTTTTGTTACATGATACGGGAGCTGTGTGTGAGCATGTGACAGTGAGCTAGCACAGAGTTGCCTTAAAACTTACTAAATAAGAATTTTTCTAGTCTTAATGCTTTCCCAGCAACTGGAGCAGTTCCCTCCCCCTGCCTACCCATTTCTTGCCTGGATTGTCATGCTTGACCAAATGGTGATAACTTTTTTTTTCCATTAGTAAATGTTCCAGTCAGTCTTTCCTCTGGTTTTATTCCTGTCCCTGGGGAGCAGTAATAGAATCTTTGAAAATGATGTGGGAAAACTGAAACATTGAATGACTTTTTGCCTTCCTCCTTCTTCTAGGCAATTTGTCAGCTCAAAGTGCACCATCAGTCTTGCCCCCTCAGCAGACTCTTCATCCTCCTGGTAGTGTGCCGGAGACTGGGCAGAACCATTTGTTACAGCCCCTCAAACCTTCACCTTCTAGTGAAAATCTCTACTCTGCCTTTACCAGTGACGGTGCCCTTTCGGTACCAAGCCTTTCGGCACCAGGTCAAGGTAAGACTTTGAATGGAATTAGTGTTGAGTCTTGCACCTTTGTTACTGGTGAACAAATGACCAACTTGATGACACTTGATTTCTTTAATACATCAGAAAAATTAGATTGATAACCTCTAACCTATGCGTGGAGGCTGATAAGAGTGGGGCTTTTTGCAACTAAGTTTCTATCTGCGCATGTAGATGAAGCGTTGTTATGAGTACATAGCGCCTGACCTTGTCTGCTGTAATGAAAACACTAAGGAGAATGCAAGAGAGTGCAGTGGTGTGGTGGCGAGCAATGTTCTGCTGACCTGGGGGAAAGGTATTGGCCAAAAGGATGAGGAGACAGATGGTAATGGGGGATTAGAAGTGTGAAGTGAGACCAAGGAAGGGGCAGAGCATCTTTGATGTTTACAGATAATTGAAGTGGTAGGAAATTTCTTAAGATTCAGAGCCCTTTTAGACTTCCAAACTGCTTTGGCTGTTTCTGTCAGTGGAATTTTTAACAACAAATGGTAAAAAGACTCATGGGTTGAACAATTATCCTGGAAGGAAGAGTTAGTGTAGGAGGATGGAATGGTAGGAATAATAAGTTGTTAATTTACTCAAGTTACTCGTGGATTGCTTGTTATTAGTATGTTATCGAATAATTTCTCAGATACAACTCTGATTTATTTGTTAGGGAGAGCTTTTTTGTTTGCCAGTCATTAAGGGGATGACAGCTTGATTCCTTTGCTTCTCTGAACTTAGCTGTTCCAGGGTGGTTTTTTTTTCTTCCTTGAGTGCCTCTTTGAAAAGCTTTGCCACAGGCTGCCTGAATATATCAGTTCTAATGTTTTTTTACTGAAATGGGAGAAGTACAGACAGAAAATGGAAACAGACTTTTTGGAAGCATTTTCTGTAGAGGTGTTTTTTTTTTTTTTAATGAACTCTTTCAAGTATTTCAGAGCTACATGAATCATCTCCTTGTACCTAGAGTTGCGCAGTACTGCTTTAGACTTGGATACTTTTGCCAGGATTTGGCTTTCCTGTAGATTGCAACCTTATTGTTGGGTTATGCTCCAGAGAGTTACACAGCAGACTTGGCCTCGTGTCTGGAGGTATTAGAGGGAGTTTCTTCCACTCTGTATATTGTCTACATACTCTTTGGTCCCCCAATTTAAGGCTTATTCTTGTCTGTCATGTTAATGCATTTCACCCTTTCAACCTCAAGTTGCTAACATCTTGTAGTGGTGTTCTGTCTCTTCTCCTCTCCTTTCTCTGTTCTTCCTGTTCTTGTTTTCTCACAGGCTGTGCGAAGTTTAACTGTGCATCTGAGAGAGTGACGTTCAAGCCTGGTGGCAGGAGGACCCGATTTCTGAGTACGCCCTGCTTGGCTCTTTGTGTGTAACACCTTTACTCCTTCCTTGTCTGTTTTTGTTTGGTCTTCTCGTTTGTTTTTTTCCTGCTACTTGGATCTGTTTCATGCAGCCCATTCTCATCTGCCACCTTGTGTTTATTCCCTCCCATCCCATGGCTCAGCTGAGCTGCTCTTCGCACACCTTTAGAAGTTTGGGTTCTCGTGTTAGGTATTCTCTGTTGTTAAATACACAATAACAAGTACTCATTTCCATTTGGTGGAAACTTTCAGGACAGTTCAGTGAGGTGACGGAAACTGGGGGGAGTTAGCAAGTTGTAGCTGAGCAGGCATTTCTTTTGGCTTGCCTTAGGAATTATGCTTCAGCATATGTTAGCTGACATGAGACTTGGGAGGTGAGGTAGTCTTTCTCATATAACAGTGAGGAAAATTTGTTTTCCAATTTATTCCTTAGTTGGACACTGCTGTAACTGGTGGGGGAATGTAATATGTTGACTTCCTCCAGCAGCATGCTTGTGGTGCAAATTCATATTACATTGTAGAGCATTGATGCCACCTGTAGGCAGTTAATACTGACTTCTTATGTTCATTAGCAGGTGAATTGCTAAAGGTTCAAGTGTTGAGGGTTTTTAAAAATACTTACAATATTTACAGGCAAACTCAAAAGATTCTTACCTACTAATGGGCTTAGGTTTAGAAGCTTTTATTGTAAATTGGAGATACACTAGATGTTCAAACAAATAGCAGTAAAGGTGGGCAAACAGATGTCTTCGGACATCCTGTTAACCCTCACAAGTTACCTCGCAGCTCTTCTCAAAATCCTTTCATTTGTACTTGCATTAGGCCAAACTTACAAGAGAGCCTCAAACTTCTGATGTGATTGAAGTAATGATGTGCTTGAGCTGAGGCTGCTGATGTGATGCTTTTTACTGGTAGTGCTGCAACACCTCCCATGCTGCTTCTGCAGGCCGGACCTTTTAAACATCGTTCATTTATTTCCCGCCCTCTGGAATGACTTGATATGAAAAAGCTTTAAATGCTGTAAAAAGAGCTCCAGTCGCTGCACTGCATGACAGTACTGTGCATCTGTAGCATCTGTCTGGCTACAGTTAGCAGTAGCACAGCTGAGCTGGTTTCACATGCAGGAACTGGGCCTGGCCTTCTGCACAGACAGCTGCAATGCAACCATCTCCATCCTGCGTGTTCAGTTTTGCAATGATACCTCTATCCCACTTAATTGGATTTGAGGATATAAGTACTAATAGTACTTAATTTCTCAAGTTGAGATGCTGGGTATATTAATGTGCAGGTGTTCACTGACATCTGCAGTTTCAAGTTTTATGGCTCCTTTCTTGGAAGAAGTTAAGTTCTTACCAAAGCTAACTTAAAAAAATCATCTTAAGTGTGGCCTGCTCTTTTTTGGTGTAGGAAATACAAAGAGCAGCTGTTCTGTTTTTGAAATTGACAATAAACTGAATATATGAGTATCATTTACTTATAAGGCCTTGGCTTGCTGCAAATCAACCATCATCTGGCTGTAAGAGCACTTTGGCATGTGTATCTCTTGCTTGTGGGACTGGTGCTAAGGGAAATGGATTCCTTTCGAGAAGTGTGTTGTAGCTGTCCTGTAAAAGCAGGTAATGCTTGGCATGGCGCAGCTTGGCTGTCACTCAGCTTACTGCAGGTTGCTTGCTTCCTGGAGTCTTGTCCTTGAAATGCTATTGCAGGCTGTTGTGGAGAGTGGCAACTGGAGAAGACGCTGGGTTAGAATCAGCAGTGTTGAGGAAACAGTGCAGTAATTGATGCTTTTAACTGTGCAGCTGGAGAAACAGAGTGATACTGCTTGGCAGGGAGTGCCTGGACTGTTCCACAGATCTGAGAACATAAGGTGGCAAACTAAAAGCACTTGACCTTTCAAATAAATCTTTCTCATGTTGTAAACTGGTCAGACTTTGATATCTGTAAAATGCTTTGTGCATCCTGACAAATGTGGAAGATGTAGTTGCTTTTCCTTTTGGGATAGCAGCCAGTGGTGACAGTAACATCTACTGACATTCTTCATTATAGTTTGGGAAGAATAAATGTAAGAGGCTGAGCCTCTTCTCTTTCTGAAAGCACAACTGATTAAACTGACCAGTCTTGGGGTTTTCCTCCTTTGGGAATGTCCTTGAGTAGTGACTCCAGGAGCCCTGCAGTGCTATGTCCTCTGTTTCTCGCCAAGCTTTTTGTACGGTTTCCAGATACTAAACATTTCTCACTGTTTCTCTTATCTTTAACAAATTACTCTCTCTTTGTGCTTCAGGGAAGATGGTGAAAAAAGTCTGTCCTTGCAACCAGCTCTGTAGTAATTATCTTATTTCTGTTATCTCCGATTCCTGATTGTAAAGCTATTCATCAGCTTTTTCTGGTCACTGAAGCCTTACCTCCCTGACTCTGTCTCCAGCACAGCATCGTCTGTCTATGTTATGCCCTATAATGTGTACTCTGTTGTCAGTATACTGGATAGTCTGGCTACTACTCTCACAGACAAAGTGGAGGCAAGGCAGAACCTCACCTTCATTGTGGAGCTCTGCTCATTGCTTAATGAGAGCTAGCTGAGCACTGGGGTCAGTTGCTCACTGTAATGTGCTAAGGTTGTACCTCTGAGCAGCTGGTTTGTTTGCAGATCTGATGGGGTTTGCCACCTCAGTGGTGGATCCAATTGCAGATACTCCTTCAACGTTTTAGAGTAAGAGTAAGCCATCAGAGAACTCCAGTGCGTCTCCCAAAGTAAGAGATGGTAGGAAAAGCTTGTGTATGCTCACGTCACTCAAGATTGTTATAAATGTGTCCTTTTGGCTGTTGGTTTACATGGGGTAAATATAAAAGGGCAGAATGAAGGCATTAATGGTAGCAAGCTGGAGAGAGAGAGAGGCAGGCCTGTTTCACTTCAGATCCTTCATGTCAGAGCAGAACTGGGGATGGCTGCTGTGACCGAGCAGGAATGTGAGGGGTTGTTTCCATTGAATGCTACAAGTTGAAGCACTTCCTTATCAGACTCTTCTGGATGCCAGTTTCTGCAGCGGTGACTACATCAAAGCTAAAATGTGAAATTCCTGAGAAGTCATTTTTGAAGTCAGCATTACGTGGGAGCTTTAGTGACTGTATAGCTCACCTATAATGGCATAGGCTGGTCTGTCAGTGACCTGAGATAGGAGCTCCCCAACAAAATGGCTTTTGGAGACAAAGCTCTTCCAACTTCCCACCTTTCCCACCCTGAACCAAAGCCACTAAACTTTCTTAAATGATCTTTTAGATTGTCAGCTGTATGCACTGTAGTATATACCTCGATTAATTCTCTCCCTTCTGTGGCCTAAGGAAGCCCTCCAGCATAGGCCCAGGAACCAGTGTGCTTGTTGATTGAAGTGGAAATGTGAAATTCCAAAAGCAGATACTGGCCATCATGAAGAGGATGGGAGCAAGTGTGTCAATCCCTGCATGAGCCCTCCAGTGGAATGTGATTGTTACTGGTTTTGGCAGCTCCCCTTGAGTACCCCTTCCTTGCTTTTTCCTCATTTGTCTTTAATTTCGCCTTTCATATCATTGCTCTTCTTAAGTAATGGTATTCTGAGCCCTTTCTACGTGATACATGCTTAAGGTTCTTGCTATTTCACTGTAATTTCCCTTGCTACCTTACCATGTGTTCCTGTTACTCTTCATCTGTGCTGCAGCTGCACACCCTGGTTAGGGGACCTTTTTCTTTTCTTTCTATTTCGTGTGTACTGTTGCATGCATTTGCCTGCCTGTAACAACTGCTGCCCCTCCTGTGGGCACCCAGACCGGGAACCACTTCCAGGCCTGAGCTGGAACTGGTGAGAGGGTTATATATCCTTCCCTCCTCAGCACTACTAGAGGCAGTAACACTTTGCTTATTTGTCCTGCATAGTAAGTACATCACCTTCTTAATTCACTCCTCGATACGAAACATTCCTGCAGGGGTTTGGAGCCAGTTCTTTCTTTGATACAATGATTGCAAGGAATGTGGCTGATAGCCAGGGAAAGTGGAACAGATGAAGTAGCTGTCAGGCAAGAGACAGCGACTGTCATTTAGCCTTTGCAATAGAGAGATGATTTTCACTGCTGCCATCTTCGATGCTCCACTTCTAGTTGTTTTTCTTCAGAGATGTCTACCATAAGCTCAGGTTTCCTTGGATTTCCCAGTTACAATCTGCAGAGTGAGGAGGTAGAAATGTTTGAGGAACTTTGAGAGCCAAGTAGGTGAGGATGCTGTGCTTGCAAGGAGTGCTGGGTTTAGCACTGCTGTGGCCAGATACTGATGATGTCGTTTGATTTTGTACAAAATGGATTTGAGAAATCCAGATTCATTCTGCCTTTACCATGTCCTTCAGAAAAAGTCTGCCCTAGTGGTTAACCATCGCTCCCACATCTGAACATGAGGATACTTTGCCATACTGCTGGGGAACTCAATAACATGCAATTTGTTTGATTGCTGTTATGAAGTCTGCTGTTAAAAAACCTGAGTTCAAGTGCAGTAGCTTGTTTGTAAGTGGGAGAGGATAGTGAGGCTATCTGAAACAAAGCTACTAGGCTTTATTTTTCCTACAGGGTAATGTTCAGCAACCTTTGTAGCAGAACTGACACCTGGTATTTGTGAAGGGTATTTTTTTTTGTGTTCTTACAATCAACCCAATGAATAGAAAAACTTGTCAAAACATGTCTGAGGAACTACTCTCATTTCTGCCTTCTTTCAGTTCTATTAGTTGTTTGCATCTGAAATGCTTGTTCTTCTGACATAGGAAATCTGAACATAATGGCAAAAAAATGCTTTCAGAGGCAAAAGGCAAAATTTAATGCAGTGCAGACTTCCCCTGCTGATCCTGGCTCTTGGGTGGATGAAGACAGTCCCATCTGGTTATCCTCAAGAACATAAGTATGGCAGCTATTGGAAACAACAGTTGCTGTTTCTCACTGTGGTTTTTTTACGTAATCTGGCTGGATTTTTGTCTTCGTTTTACAAAGTGGAGATAATTTGCTACAGAGCAGCTGATGATGCTGATTGTACTTTCCTTATTCAGCATCTGGCATTGGCCTCCAAGGTGGAATTGACCCGTGCCAGTAGTGGTTGCTGCTAATTAAGAGGTGCAGGATGAGAGAATGATGTGGCTCTACTGTCATTCAGTGCTGAAATCTAATCTCCTTTTTCCTCTACAAAGGCTTGTAGGCTGCTACCATTCTCCTCTTAAGATGACTACTTGCAGCACGTCTTGAGAAGTAAACTTAACTGTGGAATACTCTTAATCTGGGAAAATGCCTGTAGGAGTCCTTGTAGTTCCCACTTCAGTGTGTCCTGGGATTGAAACTTAGAATTAACCTGCATGGCATTTTAACTGGCTCTCTATTGATGTACCATTACCACAATTATTACATTTACTTAGAGAAAGGTGAGCTTTAACCTAAGTTTTGATTCCCTTTTTTCTGTACTTGTAGGGACCAGCAGCACTAATACAGTCGGGGCTACGGTGAACAGCCAAGCGCCTCAGCCTCAGCCTACTGGTATTGCCTCAAGCCGGAAAGGGACTTTCACTGACGACCTGCATAAGCTGGTAGATAACTGGGCCCGAGATGCCATGAACCTCTCTGGCAAGAAAGTTGGCAAAGGGCATAGCAACTATGAGGTAAGGCGTAATCTGTGAGTGTTTAGGATAAGGAACTGTGTCAGTGCTGTCTCTTTGGGGTGTTAAACATGGCTTGCTGTGAAGCTTGGACAGCTGTTCTGGAAAGCTGTCAGCTCTGTCTCTGATGTATGTGCAGGATTGTGTCACCTGCTGTGGGAGGGAAGGGGATAACCAAAGAGGAGAGCCATAGCGTGTTCTCTTTAACATCCATTTGGAATGGCTTTCGGAGCAAGGGGAAACCTGTGGATTTTAAGCACAGGTGTGTAACTTTTCTTGGGGGTTGGGTGTTTTTCCAGGGCCCTGGAATGGCAAGAAAATTCTCAGCACCAGGTCAGCTCTGTATCTCTATGACATCTTCCCTGGGTGCTACGCCCATCTCTGCAGCATCAGCTACCTCTTTAGGTCCCTTCACAAAGGCGATGTGCCCTCCGCAGCAGTACGGTTACCCAGCAGCATCTTTTGCCGCTCCGTGGAGCGCAACGAGTGGTCCAGCACAGCCCCCGCTTGGCCAGTTCCAGCCTGTTGGTGCCGCATCTCTGCAGAGCTTCAACATCAGCAACTTGCAAAAATCCATCAGCAACCCTCCAGGCTCCAACCTGCGGACCACTTAGCTATGCGCAATACCCTGCTGGCTTTGACCTCGGGACAGGACATGGGGAGGGAGATGGGGCCCTGTATCAATTCCTAGTGCTGCAATGAACTGGTAGGTTGCCAGACTGGGAATGAATTTCTCTTTTCCAACCATTGCTGTCAACTCTCTGTAAAGGGAGTTTCCCCAAACACCTTGAAGGGGGAGGAGGATGATCAGCATCTTTATGATGGGATAGTGCTTTTGACCGAGGGGTTCTGCTCTTGTTGGGATCAAGAGTTGTGAAGAAAAGTCACAGGGTCAGTTCATGCAGTCATGCTATATAATTTTTCTCTGGTTTGAGGCTGAATCCACACATGTCGAGGTGGGAGAGCTGAATCCTAGCATGAGGCTTTAGCATGCTTCTCATCTCTCCCTGAAGAACCAAGACCAGGAGAAAAGCTGTCCAAATCCCCCTCCTCTCCCTCTCCCCAGTCAACTGTATCTGGCTCTGAAATGGTGGGGCACACGAATGGACTTGCAGTGCAGCCCGTGCTTTATAGGTCATTACTGCTTTAAGTAAGATATTAACAGCTTTGACTGCAGCATTAGAGCAATTTAAATTGTTTAAAAGAATTTTTTAAAGTTCCCTGCGGACATGTACTTACCATCAGTTTTGATGTGGAAACACTGTGATATATAAATGTTGTTGGACAACAGTAGTTTAAAAATGAGTGGAATATAGAGGGTTAAAAAGTTAAAAAAATGGGAAAAAAAGCTAGCTATATCCTTATACTTATTGGAGACACTTTAACTTTTTCCTTTGTATTTTCATTGTATTAGATAAATAAATGTGAATGTAAAATTGTATAAATTTAATGTACTTGAATACTTGTCTGTTCTCCCAGTATGCTTGCTGGATATTTTAGTGCCTTGGACTTCTATTGCTTCTGCAGTTAGCGTCATCTTTCCAGCAGACCCCCAGGCAGACCAGGGCAGGCTCAGAGAAGGACGGACCATTTGTACCTAAGAGCTTCTTTAGTGATACCATTACTGTTTAGAGTAGGTGTTTGGAGGGGGAAGTCATGGAGACTGCGGGCTGGAACAGTGTTCCATACGTTGGGGAAGCTTGTCCTCAGGTCTGAGGTGGCTGGTGTGGCGGGGGACGGAGGGGTGCGAGTGAAGCCAAGACAGGACTCACCAGTATTGGCTGCGGAGGTAGGAGGTCTGGATCGGAAATGGACAGAGGATGGGGAGAACGTGTGTCTTTGGGAGAGGCCCAACCGAAGATGCAGTTAGACTCCACTGGCAAAGTGGTGAAGGTGTTTGGTCAGGTTGTGACTCGAGGGAGAGGTGCCATTGCTCGCTGGCGTGGGGCTGTCTGCTGGGATTGCTTTGCTTACCTTTTCTTTTTCTTTTTTCTTCTTTTTCTTTTTTTTCTTTAATTTTATTTAATTTTCGGTAAAATCCATGTAAGCCAGGAATGTCCTGGCGCAACGTCCATTGCCGGCAATGGATGTACTTGAAACAGCCGGCGTCAAGAAGCTTCCTCTGTCTGTCTTGGAGGATTCACGATTCTGTTCACTCTTACCAAATTCCAAGCTGGTACCGGGACTGTAACTATCTGTCACCTCTTAGGAACTGTACTGTACCTTCTGCTTTGGTCATTCTCCCTTTCATATTTAAAGAAACAAATACTGGTTTCCTCTTCAAAGTAAGAATAATACCAGCCAGTATTCCTGTAGTGCTGCAGAAAGCTGTGAAGGATGAGGGTACTGCTTCCTGGTACTTGGGAGTAGCTCACCAGTATCCTGGAAGCTGGTGCATCAGGGAGATGTTACTTGCCTGTTCTGTTTCCTTCCTGAAGCGCTATTCCCCCCTGGAGCCTTACTATTAAGGAGTTTTCTGTCTGCAGATGTTCTTGCTCTTTCATCGTTCCAGAGAAACACTCGAGCTCCATTCCTTTCCTGTCTTGTTTTGCAGCAGGTTTGGCAGTGGGGCTGGGTACAGGCTGAGGGTGAAAGCAAGCGGGGTGAGCTCCATTTCCTTAGGCCCAGTGGGGTTGTTCTTTGTAACTGAAGTGCAGAGTTAGAGCTACAGGAGAGAGGAGGCTTTTGAGGTGGGCACATGGGGAAGAGGCAGAAAGCAGGAGTCCCAGGGTGGATGCAGAGGGGGTCTCCTGAAGGCGCCCAGTGTGAGGGGTGAGGTGAGCTCTGTAAACGGGAGCAGTGGCAGACCTGAGGCAGGGATGACACAGGGGGAACGTTCATGCCAGGGGAACCGATTGGCTGGATGCAGCACGTGGTTATTTAATTTTGATCTACTAAGTTTGAGGTTGTTTTTTTTCAGTTAATGTTATGCAAGAACTGGTTTTATTTTACCATTGATTCCCCCTCCCCCTCCCCTCCTGTGGATAAATAACTGAAGTCTAGAGGAATAAACTAATGCTACTGAACTGTTAAATTATTTTGTTTAATATTACACTTTGAGTATCTTTTTCCACATAAAATCTGTTTCTGGATTACAGGCGTTTTCTTTACGTTATTTAACAATGTACACTGTAAAAAAAAAAATCAAAAACAATAAAATGAACTGAACCTTTGGGCTCCCCTGGCCGTGTTGTGTGTCTTGCACTCAACCGTGGCACTGCTCTGCTCGGACCATTGTGCTTTGTGGTGGCTGTCACTCGGTACCTTTGTAGAGTATTGAACAGTCGTTCAAATAAACCAAACCTGCTCTGGTTGAGCTGTGGGTTTCCTTGTTGAACAGTGGGTCCCAGCCTCTCCACCCTCTTCCTGGTAACTGTGACCCAATTTAATCAGTTCATCACAGGGAAGTACAAGAAACCTGTTTTAATGAGACCCTTCCTTCTCAAAAGCTGTGATCAGTAGTGAGCCTTTGCTTTTTCAATAGAATACTCTGAAGCAAGGTGTGGTAAAGAATAATTCATAGAATGGATCTTCCGGATGGGAGGAGCTGTGACAGATAATGCAAGAGGTGAAGGATAACATACAAGTCGTGATTGCTTTTATGGTTGGGACTGCCCAGCAGGTACCAGAGAGCAGAGGAACACACTAAGCTACCACCTTCAAGAACTTGGCGGCTCTACCTGTTCCAAGTGCATGTGGAGCCCCATGAGCTGGGGTGCTGCGTGTCCTTTAGGCAGTGAATCCAGAGCAGGGTTTGCTGCACCCTGCCTGCTACAGAAGGGTCCTATTGAGTCCATCACCCTCCTGTCTAGGTGGAAGGGAGCCGGGGTGTGTGCCTGCAGTGCTGGGGAGAAGAAACCTCTTAGTGTGGCTCTTAACATGAATTCCACCCCCAGATTTGCAACTGTCCTGGTAGAGTAGAAAAGCGGAATGACTTTACAATGTCGTTCAACAACTGCAGACTTGCTGGAATTATCTGGCATTTCTAAGCACTAATTGCTGCTGCATTTCTTTCCATTTTAAGAACAGTTTCTGCTATGAGTCATGCTGTGCAAGGCCTTACAGGAAAACAAAAAGCTCAGAGTGGAAGTTTGAGTGCCCTTTTAAAAGGGACCAATCCCAAGAGGCCCACTGGTGACATCACTTACAGGCATGGCTATGTTGGCACTCTTCCCATGGAAGCTGAAAGCTGTGTTTATATGAGACTTTCAACTTTTTCGTTAAAAGTTTCAAGTGGCTTTAAACAGTAATTCTGAATGTCTGCACAGTCCCTTCCCAACAGGTACCCGGTTTCCACAGTGAGCATGGAAATCCCATTCAGACATGGGGTACGTATTTCTTCCCTGAGCTTTTCTGAAGGCAGTGGAATGGCTTGTCAGAGTGACAAGCACAGTGGAATGTGTAACTTTTAGATGTGACCTACTACAGGTAATTATCATTTGTCTTATCTTTCTATACTGCAGTCAATCATAGAATCATAACATGGTGTCAGTTGGAAGGGACCTTAAAGACCTCAGTTCTGACCCTATGCCATGGGCAGGGACACCTTCCACTGGACCAGGTGGTTCCTAGCCCTGTTCAGCCTGGCCTTGAACACTGCCAGCGATGAGGCAGCCACGGCTTCTCTGGGGAACCTGTGCCAGGGCCTCACCATCCTCATAGTGAAGAACTTCCTAATATCTAGTGCAGTCATCCTCCTTGTCTCCAGTGCTGCAGGTGGCTACTGCAGTGCCAGGGTCCCCACATCATCCCTGGTGAAGCTGGTGCCACCACTCACCAGGAGGAGTGCTGCACAAAACCTCAAGTGGTGCCTGGTTCCTGCGGGGGCAGCAGGAGCTGTGGCTGAACCACTTCACCGCCAGAGGAAGGGAACTGGGGCTTGCCCAGTGGAACCAGTGCCCTTTCCAGAGCCTCAGCATGGACACTGGTGTGTTTTTCAAACAAACACTGCTTAAAAATGTTTCCTTTGACCTTCTTACTGGCAGGAATGGCTGTTGCCTGTCTCGAGCCTTTGAAACTCACTGGATGTTCTTTTTCTGTTTGCCCACCTAAAAGCAAATGCAAGGCTGTACAGGCACTTCTGCTTCCTACTCGTAACTAGGAAGAATGTATTAACTTCTTTGAGCTAATTTGAGCAATTACACAGGAATTGAGTTGTGATGGGTTGAAGGGTGCAGAGGCATAAAGCGCCACAAAGTGTGGTTTGGTTTTCAAATTTCACCTTTATTTTTATATTGAAAAGGGTTGAAAGCTTATTCAAAATCAAAAGTGCTGCTCCCATTCATCTTACAAAGGCTCCAAGCAAACACTGAGATGCTACGTGCAACTTTGGCAGCAGTCCCAGCATGTTCCTGCCCCTGTGCTGCCCTGTTGTGCAGGCACAGCTAGGTGTGCTGCTGCACAGGAGTCACATACAGCTGAGGAAGAGCAACAGGCTCTGACTGTGCTGCCACAGCTTCATGCCCACAGCTCCTCCAAAGGGGCAACCACAGATCTGAGGCTTTGTTTGACCATAACCCTCCCCCCCACCCCCGTATTACTGAACATCTCTTTGCTCTGTGCTGAGAGGCAGCACTGAGGGAGAAAGAAACCTTAAACTGCCTCTCATTTTAAAGATCAATTCTGTTACCATTTCAGGCAAATTGTGTGTCACATCGGCTGTACTACAGTCACAAGTGCAGTGCTGCAGAAGCACAAATGATTGCTTGTTTATAGAAAAGGCATTTGAAACATGTAAAAACCTAAAAGTACATTAAGTTCCTGCTGGCTGTGTTAAGCTCTTCTGTGTTGCTTCACTGTAATACACAGGAAAATCCACCAAGGCATTAGAATTCCTCACATGACTTGGACAGCCAGTTGCAGTCTTCAGATGGAATCCATCACGGAGGTAAGGATATCACCACATATCCTACGTGTGTTCTAGCCTCCTTTTCTTCAGGTTTTGACTTCTGAGGGGACTGCACTCTGCCAAGCAGGGAGACAGTGAGAAATAATGGAAGTTTCTTAAAGCTTTTTTTGCTTCTAAAAGTGCACCTCAATTCTTTTTCTAGCTACTTCCTTGACAGGACAGTTGGATGGAAGAAACAGATAGTTCTCCTAGCCACTCCTGCAGGATCTATAGCCAGGTCCAAGAACAGAGGAATGTTTCTCCCACTCCAGTTCACTTATTTACCAGTGCTGCTTTCAAAGCTGAGAGCCACTGTTAAGCCAGAACTTGGTCATGCTTTGATAATACGTACCTGAGGTATGCTGGTTGCTGCTCATAATGGTAGCAGATGGCTGCAGTTGTGCAAGCCTAGCAGAAGCTTTGTGATAGTTCATTCTGTGGGGTGTCCTGTTACGAGTAGTCATTTGATGACAACCACGGGGTGTTTCAGGTGTCTGGTGTTCAGCTGATGGGTCTGCCATTTTGTGTCCCATTATCTTAAGATCAATGGTCTCCAAGGAAATGTCCCAAAATTCAGGATCATCTAGAAGGAATGAAAAGCTGATCAAACCAAAGACACCAGTAATGTACTGCAGGAATGACAGGAATGCCAGCATCAGTGCACTCTTTTCCTACAAGTGCTGGCAACTATTGAAGTTAGGCTGTAAAGCATCTTCTATGTCAGTGCACAGCAGGGGATAGTGCTCTGGACTTCAGCAATGTCCAGGCACCATGGTGTGTGACCCAAATAGCCACAGTTATGTTAAAACAATGCATCCTTCACCCCCATCCCACTCCAAATGTTGTGCCTCTGTGCAGTATCACTTCAGGAAAAGGGTTTATCAAATAGTACAACTGAAAAACATAAGTGTGAAACTCCTCACGGTGATGGACACCATTTCCTCGCCACTCAAGCAAAATTTATGTTGTAAGATCAGACTCATGTTCACACTTCTGTCATTCCAGCCTCCTCAGAACTTTTACCATTGCACTGTACTGTGAAGAGCTGATTTAAATGATAATGATTTAGTACTCTATTACTTATTGCTTTTTGACTGACCCGCAAAGAACTCCTCTTCTATTGCTAGTTCCTGTTGTACTGCTGCTGGAGTGCTGTGCTTTACAGGAGGATTGGGTGTTGCTGGATGGAGGTAACACAAGAAGAGATTAATATTAGAAATAAATACAGATGAACAGTTTTGCTCCTTCTTAATAGAGCCAGAGTGTCAAATGATAAGCAGCAGCTGCCACCAGGTACCCTCTTTTTTCTAAGAGCTGGTTACGTTTTGGTAGCAGTATGTGGAATGGTAAGATTCTGTACCTGATGATGGCTGACAGGAGCAACTGCACTACTTTAGCATGGGTTTTAGCCTGTTTACCCAATCCCCAAGTTCCTGCTTACCACACAGCTGATCAGACTTCCCCATAAGTAAAGAGCAACCTATTAGTAGCTAATGCAAAATTACTTGCCTGTAACCACCCCAGTGAAGTGCTGCAGCTTCAGCTCAGGTGCACCATGTTAATAGTACTGTCAACAGCTGTTGTGCTGCATGATGCTTTAGGGTGGTTGGAAAGTTGTAGTTTAAAGATGCAGCTTTAGAGCTGACATTCCTGCTGCTTTAAGAAAATGAAGTGTGGGGAAGTGTGCTAATCCACCTTATTTTGGCCTCAAAGGTGTGTAGATAGTACACTACAAAAGCAGGTGGAACTAGTCAGGCTCCGTTAGAGAAGGTAGCATGTGCCTGCCAGCAGCTATCATTGAAACTGTCCGTATTTAAAGCCCAATCTTACCCTGTTTGCTGCTGGGAGAAACTACAGGAACCTGATGCTTTTTCTCCATCTGTTCCCGGAACTGTTGCTGTAGCTGCTTTTGTCTCAATTTCCGCTGGTAAGTGGCATCGCACTCAATAGCTGAACAGTCTGTATTTCTGTCCCTCCCCCCCAGGGAATCACAGTGTTAAACAGGATTTCAGCAACTACGTTTGATGAAGAAAAAGATGCTTAAAGAAATAACAGCAAGAGAAGAAAATATTCACTAAACCAGCATTTTATAGCATCCTCCAAATTGGGCTGTCCATGTATTTTAACAGTGCAATAACTTCCAATAGAGCTTACAAAATCAGTTTATAAAAGTGGTCTTACCTGGAAGTATTCAGCTGTTTCTGATCTACTGTCACTGCAGCAGCCTCTGGCTGACCAGGCTTACAATCAGATGTCATCTCACAATGTTGCCTCCCTCCTGTGTCCTGTCTTTGCAAACAGCTGTTGTATCTTGCTTTCTCTATTTCAGGCTCATAGTCTTGTCTTTTAGCTTTAACCAAATCAAACTCAGGAGGTACCTAGTAAAGGAAAAAAGAAAACATATTCAGAAACTTCCTTTGCCAAGTTAAAGATTTTTTTATACAGTACTGTTGAAAATTTAGCTGGTTTGCTGTAAGTGGAATAGTAAGTTAGAAAACTGAAATGCATTTTCAGTACAAAGTCATTCAGTTAATTATTGAATTTATGAGACTTTGGGTTAGTTTAATAGCTCAGTGCTTCACGCAGATAGCCCCTGCCTCCCCGTACTGTGCTGTCTACAAATCAGAACACACGCTGCAGATCAATGCAGAATTCTACAGCTTCTCAGAAAACCTCACAAGTCTGTTGTTGAGTCTGTTAGCTTTGCCAGTTCTATTTTCATGCCTGTATTAAAGGGCATGGCAAACCTTTACTCAGCTCTGCAGACATGAGGTCACTGAGGAAGGTACACCATTCTCTTTTTAGTAAAGCCAAGATGGTTTGGCTTTATGATTTTACAAATTTGTGGCAATGCCACCAGCAGATAATGACCATTGCAAAGCAAAGATCTTTGCCAGCTTTACTTGGCAAGGTGTCACTTTGAATCTACTCCTACAGCCTAAGTTAACTAGACAGAACACCATTACAGCTCCAGGCTGGCTAGCAGAGTCTAGCAAATCTTAGTACGATGAAGGCCACTTTACTGTGGAAGTTCATGGATCAGCAGTTCTAAAAGGCTTACTTTGCTCAATCAGCAAGGCAGGTTACCTCTTAGAAGCCTACTGCCCCCAGCTGGTACACATCAGGATTAATGCTGGTTACTGAGGTGCAACCTCACTAACAGCCAGGACAACTTTAATATTATGAAGACTGCTGTGTTACAACACAGCATGCTTATAAATTGTGATAGCTCTGACAGAACGGGGCTACAGTACGGTTGTCACTGATGATGTACATCACAATTTGCTGTCTCTCTCTGAACCAAAGGTCTCCAAATGGGGCATTTCTCCATGGTACAGGTTACCTCAGAAGGTTCAATAACCTAGTGTTTAACCGAGGGTGAAGTAACGGCAGCTCTTCCCTTGCAAACTGAAACCTAAGGAGGTAAGGAGTCTGAAAAGCAAAGCAAGATATAACGTGGCTTATTATTCTTCAGGAAGGATAAGAGCCATCATTATGGCAGGGAAAATAAGTGTTCAAGTACACATCAGTTGAATGTATGAAGAATTAGCATGTATAAGAGCCACAGCTTGCCAGTAGCATCATATCAAGTACTTAAAGCAAATAATTTGAAGCATAGCTCTTCCTAATGTTATTTCTCATCCTCCAGCAGCCAAGTCCCATACATCCTATTCTCACAATTCAGTTGCAAAATTAAGGTACCAATACATTTTTGAAGTCAAGCGGAGGACATTTGCAGGCCCATTTGTACACTCCTCGTAAGCACCAAACAAAATGGTGTGACCTGTTTTGTTCTTCTGTGATAAAACTTCAAAGTGACTAGCAAGAGTTACAAGTTGTTGTGGGTCCAGTCTAAACAGTTTGGTTTGCCCTTTCTATCAAAGATGCATTTAGTAGTTTGCAGTGTTCTTTTGGAAAGGATTCAATTTGGTCAACTGAGAGTTGAAACCACCTTTAGAAACTACCTTTGTTTGAGACTTCAGAACAAAACCACTGGTACAGAATAATTACTTTGTTAACTATTCTAGCAAAAACAATGAGGGGTTAGATACAGAGACACTGTACATTTTGTCACAAGGACCACACTGAGCCTATCTAGCTGTGGATACGCATTAGGGCCTAGTAGAGTTTTAATACTAGTTAGTAGAAGGACAAAGGAACCATCAATGCACATATTGACATTGCTACTGTATGGATTTTGCTTAAAATTAAGTGATAGTTCTAGCTGCAACAAGCAGCTTTGGTATGTGACCGACCTGGTATTTTTTCTAGGATATCCTGGGCTACGCTAATAAAAACTATTTGAAGAAGAGAGTCTTTTTCATGAAAAAAAATCCTGTTTTTGGCCAGAGCTTCCTCAAGTTTAAAGAATGCTCCCTTTTCCTGCTTCCCACTGGCTAGCATATAGGTTGTCGGCTTGAGAGACTAAATGAAATAGTCCTCATTTTGCAGGAATGCATATAGGAGCTGTACCTGCTTTAGAGTAGGTTACACAGATGATACAGTGTCTGCTTATTCTTAGGCCGTGTCCACACCCTCTGGTTTTACAACCTATTACAGCAATTGGAAATTGTGTCACTATGTGCAGGTACTTCCTATCCTTTTTTAAAATACTATTCCTGATAGAGTTCAGTAATGAGAGGAATATGACATGTTTGATTTTAAAAATTCATAATAGTAAACTGGATTGTGCTGTACCACTGACAATGAGACCAGAGAGAGATGTATTCTGGTTTTGCCCAATACAGGGCAAAAGCATACAGTAAAGAAACATACACACAGCCTTGACAGACTATTCTAAAGACTTTCCTTTCACCTCTGTGATAAATATATACCTTGACACTGGTATCACTGCTGATACACATTTAACCAGAAGTGACTAGATGAGAGCAATGAACTCGGTGCTGCAACTGACAAACCATAAACAGTCTTAAGAATTACAGAACATGGAGAAAATAGCATCTACAACAAGCTAGTTTCAACAGTTTAGTGTTTCTTACGGTAACACTTAACCTGTTACAAAGACAGATAGATGCACGCGTTACTGGCAATGAACAGAGAGACTTAGACAACATGGCCATAAATATCACGAGACCTTGAGTAGCATACTGTTTCTTCATCATAGCAATATTATCTGCTGAAAACAGTTAGAGTAGTCGGGGTAAATTATCAGGGAAGAACTCTGTAACAAACAGCTCACAAATTAGAAGGTAAAGGCCATTGGTCTCCTAACCAGAAACATTTGGGGATGAGATGCATTATTTATAATCTTTGCAATATGAAGGACCAGACCCATCAGATGTCCTGCAGCCCCTGCTCCAAGGGCCCATGTACTATACCTGACGTGGAAGCTTATTCACAGCTCGTAGGTAGTCTTTGTCTAGGATGCAGTTCCCAAGAGCATTTCCAAAGCACCTGTGAAACAAGAGAGCTCACTGTGACTGAAAATAACACTTAATTCTCATTTAACTTCTGAAAACATACAAGTACTGATCTGCACTTACTTGAGTGCCCTCTTCAGTCCATCTGTTACTGCCTCCTTTCTTGCCTTTTCTAGGGACAAGGCCTTAGACTTTAGGCCTTCACTGACTCCATACCCCACATCTTCATGGTATGACCCATCCTACAGTAAAATGTTAAAAATACAAACTATGAATGAATTTTTGCACATACAGCACTTCTTTTTAGATGCTGTACTCTCCTAAGCCTGATCACTTGCTCTTAGCTGGTTGTTCTACAGCAAGGTCAATGTTTTGGACGCCTCTAGATTCTCTAATGTAGTACAGTATTCAAGAGCCACAGCCTGACCTATGCATGAACTTTAATTCACAGCTTCAGGCATTTGCTCAACTATAAACACAGCAAAAAAAAAATCCACTTACCTTAAGCTGAACTTTCACAAATGCACAGACCCCCACATAGAACTTGCCATTGTTGAGGTCAACAAAGTCTAGGGGAGGGAAAAGTAACATCCTAAATAATACAAAAGACTTCTGATCTACCTTTAGGTCTTACTTTGTCTTTTGAGAGCATTCATAAACCTGTACTACACTTGCTAAATGTACCCAAGATACTGTAACAGAGCATGACTTTGAAATATTAACTGTAGTTTGAGAATGCTGACTTGCATATATGCTCTGGGCATGTTATATGATACTTTCTGGTTATTAGCAGCTAGACCTGCCAAACAGTGACAGCCTGCTACTACGTGTATAAACTTAAACACATGTAAGAAAGAAAGAATTGGAAATGTTACTTCTAATTCAACTACATATCCTACATGTTCAAAGCATCACAATTTTTTCAACTGGAAGGAAAGATAAAAGCATCAGTTTATAAAAAGAGCAACAGAAAAGTAACTGTTGTGTATAAAAGTAATTTTGTTCCCTTTATACACCAGAAGTCTCCAGTTTGTGAAATTTTGCACAAGGTTTTATCTAGGACAAACTGTTTGAAGAGCTTAACAGGTTGCAATGCAACTCTCAATCCAGAATCTCTACTATACTTTATTTTACACCAAAAGCAATGCTATGTAATACGCAATTGGCTCCAGCTAGCAGTCTTACAAGTCTGACATGTCACATGATACGTGTCTGAAATGAAATGCTTTGAAGTTCAAGTATCTGTACTCTGGGGCCCAAAAGTCAAAAGTTCTTCTGTATTCATCTGGTCTATTTGTTCAACTGTTTTATGTAAACCTGCTGGGGGTGCAAGCCCATTTTCTACCCAGGAATTTAAAATCAAACATAACAGAATCTTCTGTTTCGGAATTTTTAAGGAATGTTTTGCGACGGCATTATTGGAAAAAGATAAAAGTTTGAAGGATGTCAGCTCTTTCTTGACTGAAAAAGAGTGGTGGTAGTGGTAAAGTGGTAAAGAATAGATGGGAAGCAATGAAGTAACTTATTTTATGTCTAGAATCTACCAGTAGAAAGAGGTAAGAAAAGATTTCTGGAGGCGGAAAGGAGGAAGGAGCTACACTTATGCAGCTTTGTGAGCTATTTCAACAACCAGTCTTCAATCTAAGCATAGCATATCTGCAAGCAAAGACAACACTCTTCTGGTACGAACTATTTCAGCTATTGAGATGCAAGAGCTTAAGCTTTAAGATGACCTGAATATCATGTTCTAGAACAAGCATTTTTCCAAAGCTTTCTATTGTAAAAATCTCAAAACATGTACTGGCTAGAAGAGGAATCTGCAGAAAAAGATGGGTCCCTAAAGATTAGGGGAATATTAGCTGAGTATATGAACTTGTTAGAACACAGAAATTACAGGTGAGTATGAAAGTAGTCACAGGGCTGTTGGATGTTATATAGTTTAACTGTAATTACTCTTGACTGAGTGCTCCCATAGAGATCAGAATACTTGATTAGAATAGCTCAAGAGTAATCATAAACACGCCTAGAATAATGACTATGACATATTCCAGTGCAAAATCTAAAAAGAAAACACAAGCTCCATTATTATTCAATTTCTCTCATTCTTACCAGCTGCTAAGACACCTGGAAATTCCACATGCCTCTCCCCAGGTTCTTTGAAGTGATCACATTCTAGGGTAGATACCCAGGTCTTTATATGAAAGACTCTTCCTTCTGCATCTCACAGTGAAACAACAGGAAAGACTTTTTTACCCACAGGAGATACTTACCAACATTCTGCTGAGTGACTGAATGAGCCCAGCCATTGAAGCCAAACATCTCATTGGCCAGATTGATTACCTTGTGACCCTCAATGTAACAGACCTGAAAAGCAAAGTATATATACATATACATATATGTACATACACATGTGCACACATCTATACATACTTTATTTTAAAGAGGGATTACACACATCATCTTACACTGATGATACTTAAGTTCAAGGTTCAGATAAGGTGAATAAAAGGATGATGGTGCAGCTTTAGATTCACCCTCCTCAAGCACCTGTGATGGGGGTTAATATAACAAAAAAGACAATCAACAGAAGGCAGAGCTAGCAGGCATTAAAGATGGTAAAATGTAGCCAATGTTATATAATACTTTGTATATTCCAGTTCTGGGAAAAAATAAGAAAAATATCTCAATGTTCCATAAGTCAATAAATATTCCCTTGTAAAGGATGAAGCACTCAAACGTTAAGTCTTTTTTTTAAAGTGTAAAAGGAACCTGTGGCTCAGTAAAAGCCAGGGTTTATGCTGTACTGACTTTACTTTTATATGGACATATTAAACTACTAGTGGGAAATTAGCCTAAAAACAAAACAAATCAAAAACAAATCCCAACCCCTGGAAAAAAAAATAAAAATAATATTGTAACTTCTTTTCCTTTAAATAAAAAACGCCAAAATAGTGAGTTGAAACATCTGGGCATGTTTATTCATACCTTTTGTCCTCCTCCAGCTTGCCGACTGCTGATATATTCTGGACCCAGTCTCTGACGAAGAGCACGCTGGATAGCTTGATATTCACTGGCTGTGTATTGATGCTTGACAAAAACAAGATGAGATAAATCTCCCTTTATTTTAGCTCCCTCTTTTCTCCTAATATCACTTCTCAATCCCATTTTTCCACATACGGTCCTTCCAAGAGGTGTATGATCCATTTTTAGAATTAGGATGTAACAGACAAGGAAAGACCTCAGGGGGTATGTGTGCATTACATTTGCCATTATATTGTTTCTTTTCCCTTACTCTTGGAAGTCTATGTATACAAGCATTAATTATTGAGCTGTAGCAATTATTTTTCATTTCTCATAACCACCACTTACATTAGAAAAACTGAAATGAGCCAGGCCTACTAGTATCCTAATGAAATCTTAATGCAGACATAATCCTAGTCAGTGTTGCCAGGAATATGCATTTAAGATTATGTTTTACCTCTCAAAAATAAAACATCTCTCTGTGACAAACAAGAGAAGTTTATTTTAAAACTCCAACCAAACCCAAGTTTAACCTTACTCTACCACCATATGCCTTCATGGCAGGGTGGATAAATAGCTCAGGCAAGCAGTCAACTCAGGAATCTCTTGAGGATCGTTCAGCAAATTCGCCTCATGCAGAGAAGGTCCTTTGGATAAGTCCAACATCACTGGTATCAGATAACACCAGCATCACTGGAAGCATAGTGTTGTAACTTTTGCTTCTTGTCTAAGCAGAAATACAATTGACAATCTGTAAAGGTTAGAGAAGCCTAAATGCATGTTGAAGGATTCAAGCACGAAAATGCTTGTGTTGCTATACTCTGATGTGAAACAGAACAGAGATTTCACCACCTAAATCGTAAGTATTGTGTATGCATGTATTGGCTGCCCTATCATTCAGCACAACACAGAATTGAATAAAGTGTGCGCCATATATGTTCCAATGCTTGCCAAAACTCTTTAATTTGTATTTGGTTCTATGAAAACTTAAAGAAACAACTCTTTTTCTGGCACTAAAATGCAATCCTGTAACCAAAAGCCATAAGGGATAAAGGAAGAGTGCACATGACTATGTCATATGCAGAAACTGTATAAATGCGTATCATGGAAAAGATTCATCACCAAAAATGTACTGTGCAAGTAGGTATAGTATAGCTAGGCTAATGGACAGGGCTCAGTTTTAAAATGAGTAAACATGCAGACCAGATTTCTGGAAGTGCAAGCATAAAATTTCTATTTCCCTCTCAGGCAAAAGGAACTGACCTGTCCGAAGCAAGCAACCAAGTTGGTGGCGCTGGAACTATTGCTGCTGATGCAACATTCACTGTCTTTCCCTTGACTTTCAGGCATCCTTAAAGATGAGAGAAAATATAAACACTGAAGAGAACAGAACTAACAGTCCATATGAAGACATGCCAAAAAGCTGCTGGAAGTTCACTGCCCAGTGAGTATAACAATATTCTGTAATAGATGTGTTGGACATTACAGCAATATTGTACTTCTCACTGTATGGAAGTGCTACAGCTCCAGTTGGAAATTTGTTTCCTGATGTTGTTTCAGAACAGTCAAAACTTTTCTTCTTAAATAAGTTAAAATATGCAGGTAGAAATCACAAGTTTCATCCTAGAAGCAGAAGTACTGTTCTGGTCTTCCATCCATAAAACCAGTGAGGGTGAGCGTAAATTAAGTTATATGACAACAGTGAAACACTTACTTAATTTAACGAACAAATAAATTATTCTTGCTAGTTAAAAGAAATAAATTAAAAAATTCAACAGCATCTAAATCCTGTATAAGATCAGAAACTAGAATGAAAAATTAATAGTGTCTCGAGTCCTTACCTTAAATATTAAGCTGTTAACAGCCATTTGTTTGTTTTTTAGATAAATGTATTGTACTATTCTAGGTAAGGAAAACCAAAATAATTCCCTCTTTCAGCTTCTTCAGCACTGTCTTCCCAGATCACTTTCAAGATCCATAAATCTTGATCTGCTAAATCTGATAAAAAGCAGAGGCAACTTTCTAAAATTCTACTCTTTGAGACCCTGATTTGTCAGTCTTTATTTCAGATTATTGTTTTGAATGTAATCACTGTCCCGTGTCATGGCGGTATCACATAAGCTATGCAGGGCTGAAAATCATATAGACCTGTAAGAATTTTAAGAAGTTGTAGCAGTAATTCAGTAGATGGCACCCTTTTCCAAGCCAGTATCTCACAAGCCAGTATCTCACAACTACCCAGTACTGCATCACCAGTCCGCTCTGCTGCTGGAGAAGCGCCCTTGCTGAGAGCTTGTACTAAAGGTGTGCAAAGGAGTTCCAGCAGCACTTCTGTATATGCCCAGAAACACAAATGCTGAGTATAGCTGGTGTCATAGAACCACAGAATACCAGGTTGGAAAGGACCTCAGGGATCATCTGGTCCAACCTTTCTAGCCAAAGCATGACCTAGACTATGTCCCAGCACCCTGACCAGCTAAATCATAAACGTGTCTAAAGCTGGAGAGTCCACTCTTACCCTGGAGAGATTATTCCAATGGCTGATTGCTCTCATTGTGAAAAGTTTTCCTCATGTCCAGTCAGAATCTCCCCAGTAGTAATGTGCGCCCATAAACCCTTGCCTTCCCCCTGTGACTCCTTGTGAAAGGGTAGTCTCCACCTTCTTTGTAGCCACCCTGGAACATGGTGATAAGGTCTCCCCTAAGCCTTCTCTTGTCCAGGCTGAACAAACTCAGTTCTTTCAGCCTTTCATCATAAGGTGTCTATCACTAAGTCTTTTCTGTGCAATACAAATGTAAAACAGATCAATATGCATACAAGACAGTCAGAGATCTCAGAACAGTTTGAGAAAGTCCAAATCCTCAGCAGATAGCATTATTTGTCAGTCAGTCAGAACCTGGCTGATATGTACCCTGTGCTAATGTACCCGAGGTTCAGCACTTTTAAAACCAAGTAGTTTTCCTAGACTCTAAACAAGGAAGCCAAAGTTTACTGAACTTGGCATAAAATTTTCAGAGAAAGGATACTAGCTGTTTGCTTGGCAAGTATGAACACTGGTAATTATGCCAGGTGTAGCTAAAATTCTCCTTACTTTTGTTCGGCTATAGTTATTCATCTTTGGTCCGAAGGTTCTATATTTGTACAGAATTCATACATTTGAATGTGTTTCAATCAAAAGTTTGCCACAATTTAGATAAATACAACTGGTTTTGGAAGACAACAAATAGAAATTAATATTACTAGGAGAAACACTTGTGATTTAAGCAGTCTGTTTCCCCTACTAAGCAAAAAGCTCATTGTACTGTGAGGGAGACAAGTAGAGAGAAAATAGGATGTGTGATGGGTGGCAGGGGGAATCAAAGCTTGGACAATACTACGTTCTTTTTTTTCCCGCTTCACTCTAAGAAGCCCAGATCAGATCTTAATCAGTATAAAGCCCTTGGGGGGGGGGGGGGTATGCCCAAAATGTGTGCATTTGCCTACACAACCCTATTACCAGTTTGACACAAATCTTTATGCACAGTAGGTGGGTGGCATTTTGAAACAAAATTGCTTTAACTGAAAACAGTATTGAGTCCTTTGAATTTTTACATGGTGTGCACCACTATTAGTCTAAATTCTCTGAAAAGATACACCTTTAATGAAACTCTGAATGAGATATGGGAATTGTTTCTGAATTAGAATGAGGAAGTACAGAATTCTGCTGAAAACAGCTTCACTTCACATGATTTTAATCCAATGTATCAGATGCTGCTACAGAATGCTAGTAATACCATTCTTTGCAATTAACAGTTTAAAAACATGTCAGTGGTTTGTATCCAAATTATAGATTACTCTACAGCTTGTGTGAAGGAGGCAGATGATGCCAGTTTAGTTTCAGGCTTTGCCTGTAAGGAACAGTTTGTTTCAGCTGTGAGCCTTGTTTAAAACAAACACTCTATTAGATCAGTGTGGTGTTTCTTATTCAATTGGTGAAGTGCAGCACAGCAAAGCCCTGTGTCTCAAAACACTTATCAGAACATTTCAAAGTAACAGAACTTCAATTTCAAAATTATTAGAGTAGGAGTTCAGAAAAGAGAAAAGTTAATTCTGCAAATGGAGTTATAAATCTATCTCGATACCAGAGAGACGCTACGGAAGGAAAGGTGCATCCATTCCTCAGCAGAATATTGTTTCCTCCCCTCACCCTCTTCCCACAATGTCTTGGCTTATGTGAAATATTAATACTGAAGTAGATAACAAGCTATTGACTAGAGTGCAAAACAGAAACCCTTCAGGGTTGGGACAGTGCTAGGGAGACTGCGTGACACATAAACCTGTATTAAGAAGGCTGCATTTTCAAACGATCTTAAAATATCAAAAATTCAAGTTTAAATATACTTACTTTGTATGCAAGATGATAAAAGCAGTTTAACATCAGCGTAAAGACACTTAGGAATTATAATTTATTACCTCTGTGATTGTGACTGTTTATTATTTACAGAGAATTCTTTTTAGTTTAGCTATACTCTCAGAAAGTTTTCTTGTCACTGAGAAAAAACACACAGGAGACTACAGGTATTGCACTGTGCTCCAGAACGTTACCTTGATAGACTAGAACAGGTAAAGAATCCCAAGAGCTTTTACTACCATCACACTTTGATTTTGCTTTTGTAAAAAATGTCAATAACGCAAAAGCTTAAATTGTGACCGTATTAGGAACACAATCAGAAAAAGGGCTATTTTGTGAAACTGGATATGAAATACAAATTTTCAGCAGCACTCCAGAAGTAGATATTTACTTGTATGATGGTAGTGAACTGAGCAGCTGCTGAGAAACCTCTGGGTGTGCACACGAATTCCCATGTAGGAAATAAGCCAATCTTCTAGAACAGGTAATCATGAATTTAATCTACTACTACAGTACAACTACTACTGTAGGTTATGGCAGCAACATCTTCACCTTCCATGACAGTATGCAGATAACTTTAATTTTCTAAATTAACACATCTTTCTACCATATGGTCCATCACCCCAAACAGAGATTTTGGTCCTAAGTCACCTCTTTTCCTATCAGCTCCTCTCTGTCTTGACAAACTAGGTTTTTCAATCATGCATTGTGCCTCAGTCCTGTGCTAGGACTGTCAGTTCCCAGTTCTTTTCACATGTAAGGTAGAAGCAGGCGCTTTTGCATCACTTCAAAATAGTTTGCATATCATAAATTGTCTAAGGACCAGAGCTTGGGAAACGCTCAGCTAGAACACGTCTGTTTTGAGAAATTATTTGTAGCGTCACATAATCTAATATACAACTTTAACGTGTACTGTGAATTTTTATAGGGCTTTTTATTCAACCTTTGTATCTCTATGTAAGTTTTCTTCACAGTGAAGCTTTGGTTTGCTGAGTAAAACTCTTTAACATTCTTTCAATAAATGCAATTCCACTGAGCCCACCAAAAGCAAACAGCACATAGCAACAAGTGATTTTACAGGTAGTAAAGATAACACCACATATTTAACCTAAGGTTCATATTGCCCTAATAAAACAGAAAAAAATTTAGAAGTTTCAAATTTCTGTGGAGTATTCTCTCCTCTGGGAACTTCAAACTACTTTATAAGTTGATTAACCAGTTATGCAAAGGCTGCTTTACCTAACACTTAGCTGAGGCATGTAGCCCGTTTAAGTACAATGGAGCAGATGTTCCTAATCAAGACAGGCCTGTGCTATACCACGGTTTAAAAAGAGTGGAAAATAGATTACAAAATTCCTGTAAGAAAAATTGCATACAACTCTTCAGTTTTTACTTCTGATAGTATCTCTAGGCAAACAACACTGATGACTTGAGAAAAGTGAGGTAACGGTCTGTTAACTTCAACAGAAGAAAAAGATAGTTGGTATTTTATAAGGTTAAACAATGAATTGTACAGGGAGGTCATGAGACCAGGTGTCTCTTCTAGACTAAATCTGGCCTCTGATGCTTGCCAACACCGTATTGATACATGTTACTGGCATTGACTCAGGCCACCTTTGGTAGCAAGAGAATAAAAAGGTAAAATATAGGAAGCTTGAGCTACCTGCAGTAGTTTAAATATATTTGTTTTCAAGACATATGAACACCACTACCGCAATTTCTCCTTAGTTAAGGCACATCAGATTTGACATACCCACAGTCCCACTTCAGTGGAATCTATATATGTGGCTCTGACAGCACAACTTAACCCTTAGATTTACTACCCATGACTATGCTTACTTCTGGTATGTTTAGGATGATCATATCCTCCCTGCACTAAACAGAAAACACTAATGCTTGTTACACTTCTTACTAATTGACATTTTTATAAATACATTGTAAAGCTCTCATCTTCATAAAAGCTTAGCAGAACAACATCATGCATTTGTGGGGGAGTGTTTCTACTTAAAACTCTTTTGAATGTATCCACATCTGAAACTAAGCCTATCTGGTAAATTCCTGTATTTTTGGAACATGAGATGAAAAACTCATCTCCTTACTCATTATGCTAAGTTTCCAGTCATAACAGCATTTACATAGTTGTTGTAAACTCATCAAACATCAATACATCCATTGCACATTGTGTTATGACCCTGCTTCCCCAGCAATTCCAAATCTAATTTCAGTCCAAACTGGTTAGCTTAATGAAAGTGTTGCTGTGGATTAGACTGCATGTTTTTCAGATGTTGCTGATTACTCCTCCGAAAATGTTCCTAATAGCAGTGTTGTGTGTAAATTACTTCTGTGAAACAGTAGCACCTCATAGTTACAAAATCAAAAAGTGAACAATCTGCTCTTGCAAAACGGGTTTCACATTTATAAAGATGGAGTAAAAGCAAAGAGAGCTTGTTCTGGAGGTTGAACCCGGCAAAAATATTACTCAAATATCATAAATTATTTATGTTGGTACTTCTTTCCGAAAGCCTGTCAGATTGATTTATAACCACATCATTTATGGATAAGCCACTTTAGTCATTGCATGGAAAAGAGCAAGCTTTTTAACTGAAGAGTAATGGTTTGGGACTTACAGGGGAAAAGCAGCCTGTCCAATTGTAACTGTAGAAAGCCTGTCACTTTGCCAAATGCAATTACTACACAAGAGATTAATCCAGTCTGGAATCTAAAACATCTGAACCCTATAAAAGCTGTAGGAGATCTGTCAAACTACAGATCATAAAAACTATTGTGATATAGGCAGAGATGATGCTTCTGGCAGCACAACCATGTATGTTAAGCTGACACACTAATTAAGCTACCACAAAAAATCTACAGCTCTCAAGCTCTCCGTTTGTCTGTTTTGCTGTAGGTTGATGCTGTTTATTTTTAAATGGAAAATCATTTACATTTGAAACTGACAGATTACTTCAGGCATAGGCAAGCCGATACCTATTTTCACCCCTCTGCTTTCTTAGATAGCAGTGCAAAGTATCTGTTTCTGGAGATACTTTAGGCTTGAGAGAAGGGCTTGCATACTATAGCATGTACTTACCTGCATTATATTATTCTTCAGAAATTAATTTAAAATGTATTATGTGCTTCTACAGTTGCAAAGGAAGTTCAGGTTATTGGGACCTCAGTGTGTATCAGCTATCATGACTGCGAGAGGTCTGAATTGCTGTATTTATTGCAACAGGATATTAATTCAAATAGTGATAACTTATATGTCAATAACTTTGTGATTCCTTATGTAGTCTTACAGATCTATCAAATTTACTACAAACTCTCATTTTAGTGCCCCTTGGGAATAATGGCTACGTAAGTCAGTGTTGGGTTTGGTTGCTTACACCTTGAAAATGCAAAGAATTGAACTAGAAAGA
Organism: Psittacus erithacus; assembly: GCA_009867235.2. Classification (NCBI taxonomy): domain Eukaryota; kingdom Metazoa; phylum Chordata; class Aves; order Psittaciformes; family Psittacidae; genus Psittacus; species Psittacus erithacus. Next base: position 97,539 of record WYDI02017287.1, read on the forward strand.
TACCTGGGCAGGTCATTTGCTCTATCTGCCTGGATGAAGGTAAAACTGTTGTAAAAGTTTGGAAGTTATAGAATCAACTGGTTTGGAAAAGACCTTTGAGATCATCAAGTCCAACCGTTACCCCAGGATTGTCAAGTCCACCACTAAACCATGTCACTAAGGGCCCTGTCTACACTGTTTTTGAACACTTCCAGGGACAGTGACTCAACCACTTCCTCGGGCAGGCTGACAACCCTTTCCATGAAGAAATCTTCCTATACATCCAATCTAAACCTCCCCTCCTCTAAGCTATTTCCTATTGTCCTATCACTTGTTACTTGGGAGAACAGACTAATCCCCACCTCTCTCTCCTCTTTTCAGGTAGCTGTAGAGTGATGAAGTCCCCCTCTGAGCCTTCCCCTCCCCAGACTAAACAACTCCAGCTCCCTCGGCCGCTCCTCATAAGACTTGTGCTCCAGGACCTGCTCCAGCACAATTCTAAGGAAGGAGTATTTATCAGAGAAACAGAACTGTTCCCCATGTAACCGTGCCTAAGCAGCAACGAGGCCGTGTACCAGCTTTGGCACTGCCTTTCTGGCTCCAAACACCAAAACCATCGCAACTCTGCGGCCTCTAGGGCCTCACCGCCGGGAGGCTGGGGAGAGCCGCCTAAGGAGCAGTGGGGTTGGCGGCAGGGGAACCACGCGGGAAGGGGCGGCAGCGGCCACAGGGTTGGCGCCACGATCCCCACCCCAGCAGGCGCTGCCCCTCCGCCGGCGCCGCCAAGGCCTCTCCTCTGAGGAACCACCACGCTCTCCCACCCTTCCCCCGGGGCGCCCGCCAACGACCGCCCCTCGCGCGCCCTTCGCCCACCGGGTGGCTCCGCTGGAGGGGCCGCCACCATGAGCACCAGCGAGGGCAATGAAGGGCAGCTCTTCCGGCCGCCCGCAGTACCTGGGACGGGGCGAGGGCCGCCCGCCACCGACAGTTCGCAGTTCCCGCCCTGGGCAGGAGGAGGCGGAGGAAGGCGGGAGTGACCCCCGGAGCAGCCGCTACGGCAGGGGAAAGGAGCCAAACTTCCTATGGGAGCGCTAAGAGGTGACGCAGGCCCACGGGGAGGGAGGGAAGCCCGGCCCGCGAGCGCGCGTCGTGGGAAGGGCGGGGCTGCGGGGCGCCGCGCTCCGGCGGCGGCGGGGGGGGGGGGCGGGGCCCGCGCGTGT